>ML783111.1:330522-348151 GCA_009831015.1 Picea engelmannii
GCATTCAAAGATAAACACTTGGTGAAATTGTGTGAAGAGCTGGGAATTCAGCTGGTACATTCCACAGCCTACTATCCGCAAGGGAATGGTCTAGCTGAGTCATCGAACAAAAGTTTAGTCAGAATCATAAAGAAGCTGCTTGAACAGAATGCCAGAGGTTGGGATTCCAAATTAAAATTTGCATTGTGGGCTGACAGGGTAACATGCAAAAAATCAATTGGTACATCTCCTTTCAAGCTAGTATATGGTACTGAGGCCATATTTCCTATTCAACTTGCATTACCAGTTGCGAAATTTTTATAGGAAATGGATGAGGAACCAAATGATCTCACTAGGAGGATTCATGATTTGGTACAACTGCAACAGGATAGAGAGCAACTCTTAGAAAAGGTTGAATTGCATCAGGAAATGATTAAACAAAATTTCGACAAGAAAGTCAAATCAGATGTTTTCAAAATAGGGGATATGGTCTTAAAGTGGGATGCAACAAGGCAGGAAAAAGGGAAACACGAAAAATTTGAGGCTCTTTGGACATGTCCTTTTGTCATAACAGAGGCCTAGCAGAACAACACCTTCGTTCTTCAAACTCTTTCAGGCGAGCCAGTTTCAGGGGGCCCTTTTAACGAGCGCTTCCTGAAGATCTATTTCTCATAAGGCTTCTTGTGAAGCCAAGTTCTTTTTGTACATATTTCTTTTTCAGTTCTGTTTTCTTTACTTTGTCATTCAAATAACTCCATGCCCAATGGTACTAGCAACTATTTTTCAGATTTCAATAAGGCTACTGAGTCTAGCTAGGTTCTTGGTCACCTCACGGGGAGATGCCCATCCCAGTTGGAGCCAAATGTTAACTCCCAAAATGAAACCGTCCTTTCGACTGAGTTTTCGGTGGATATCATAGCTTTAGGTAGTATATTCAAGTCAATTTTTGAGTTTTTACAGCTGAGAAAATTTTTGGTTTTGGTGTGTCTTAGGAAATAATTGATCCATAAAGTCTTCTCTTTCAAAAATGTAATTTTTCACTTTCCACAGCTAACGTGTTTTCAAAAGGTTCATTCTGCGCTGTGGAAAGTGCTCAATTTCAACAGCTAAAGAGATCGTTTCATCAGTTGACGCACTGTTGAAAGTGACAAGTATTAAAAGGTTTTGAAAATCAGTTCTTGGGTGGCGCGCTGTGGAAAGCACATGCTTTCAACAGCTAAGGAGGGTCTTCTACAAAACGGTGCGTTGTTGAAAGTGCTTACTTTCAGCAGCTAACGGGGGTTTCTTCGTAGAGTCGCACGCTGGTGAAAGTGGCAAGCGAGCGTTTGGCAGAGGCATTCTCTATGGGTCGTTGCTTCATGGAGCGGGAATCACATGCGTGATATCCATGTATGAAAACAATGATGATGTGATCACTCCCCACGTCAGAGAAAATCCAAGACATACGCTGATAGGAGTGGGCAATCATGGAAACTAAATCGTGCATGTCATATGTGACTGGAATTCCAATTCGTCCCAGAAACCATGCTCAACGTTCATCACAGTCGGAATGGCAAGTTCGTGTTTGGAGATGAAGGTACAGAGGAGGTACCGCCGACCCGACACCATCAAATCAAACAGAGGTCTCGCATCACAAACCGTTTACAAAACACTGTCAAAGTTTTCATTTAATTCAAAACAGAGCCGAAGCCCGGACTGCTTTCAACAACGCAGAACCTCAGCTCAACTAGGCGGTTACAGGGTTTATATTTGTCAAGTGTTTGAGCTCCAAGATGGCCAGAAAACGTAGTGGAATTTTACTTAAACGAGAACTCGATAATTTATCCTTTTTGGAATCACATCCCGAGGTTCAGAGGCATTTTTCAAATGCGGGTTGCATGAAATTCGCAAAAAGGTTACAAGTTGGGTACCACCAGGCCACTGCTGAAGCCTTCGCCAAGACATTTGATGGCAACAAAGCTCGCGTTGGCTCTGTAGAAATCAAGGTGGATGAGGCTGTCATTGCCGCAGCTACAGGATTGCCCAAAACTGGTCAAAAATGGTTTAAGACCACCGCTCCTAAGAATCTGGATTACAGGGTTTATTTGATGGATGGGTACAAACACAAAGTGTGGACAAAAGATATGCTCGTTTCATATCTGGATGAAGAGTGGAAACATTTATTCAAAGGCATTCAACTATACATTACCTCAGAAGGAAGATACGACAAATTGATGATGTACCACTTTAAACTGATGGATCATTTTACAAGCAAGACTCCCATCAATTTTCCTTACTTTTTATATCACAGTTTGTCTAAGGTCTGCAAGAGAATTAAAGCTCAGCCTTTAAGCATGAAAGCTACTCTATGTCACCTAGGCCTCATTAAATTGATTCTTCTACAAGAATTAAAGCAACAAGGAAGGAGCTGGGAGCACTTCCTGTTCTGGGAAGGCTTTGAAACCCAGAACCAAACCGCAATTGAACAGATGGCAGGTGTAGGTAAGTTATCCTCTCCTCAGAGCAAATCAAGAAGAAGAAGGGCCTTGTCAGGACCTTCAGAGGACAGGGTATCTAAATTGAAACCTCACAGTTTGAAGAGGAAATTGAATTTTGAGCAGACTACAGAGCACACTACATAGCAGATTACAGAGCAGACTATACAGCAAGATTCAACACACCCTACACAACAGAGTATAGGGAAGAACATCCTCAATTTACCTTACTCAGATTCAGAATCTGAGCAGAAAGATCAGTGCCCTGCCATCAAGAGCTCTGAGCAATCAACAGAATGTGCTCAAAACTATGAAACATTAAATCAAACAGAGCAGGGAGAATCATCAAAAAACCCTAGATCAAATAAAGCACAAAGAATCAAACACCTCAAGGAGGTAATTGCTCAACAGGAAGTTCTAGAGCGGGTGATTAAGGACAGGTATAAAAAATTATCTGATAACTTTGCAAAGACAAATGCAACGTTTGAAAGATTGGCCAAGGAAAGCATTAAAGAGAAAAAGAGGAAGGAAAAGCTCACTAAAAACTGCAATAGCTTAAGATTGCTTGTCAAACGCCTTAAAAGGCAGATCATGGGGTTGAAGCAAAAAGTGAAACAAAGATCTCACCCAAACCTGAAGGTTCTTGCTTAGGTGGCCGTCAACATGCAAGGTGATAAGTCAAATGCCAACTGATTTTGGTTTGAAATCAATTTTGGAAGCGAAGGTTCTTTTGTGCACTATCGGGACTTTCAACAGCGCCAGGCTAATATTTCGTTACCCGTTAGATGTGGAAAGCGATAGCTTTCAACAACTAACCCGTGAAAATATCAAATGGTTGCGCTGTTGAAAGATGGGCAAGCAAGTTTTGAGGATGAAAATGCAACAGTTCATTTCAAACGTGTTTCGAAGGTATGCCAATGTATCAGGGGATTAGAAGATCGAATGCTAAAAGTTCAACATCAGAGATTTGAGGGATTTTGGTTACACATCAAAAACTACTTCCTAAAACTCGGCCACGAAAACTAGAAAATTCAACAGCCATGCACATGTGTCATGTCACTTCACTACATCGCAGATGCTGAAAGCTGGAGGAAGCAAATGGTGATTTTTTGTATGCTGAAGACAATTCGAACACTCAGTTCTGTTATTGAAGACTTTAATTTCATAGTTGTTTAAGTAGAATAGAACTATTTTTATTAAATGACAGATCCATGTTTTTAGGATCTGTGTAACCATTTGTAAAGGCTATAAATGCCTATTTTGATATCAAACAATGGTTCGATTTTGGATAGAAGAATTGGCTATTGTACTCAGACTTTCATGTTAATACAGATCACAGGGTTCTTTCAGTTTTGATTGTCAGCTTTCCACCTTTCTTTCTGCACTATTATCTATGTTGTCAAGCTTCGAATGGCTGTTGTCCCATTGTTTAGCTCATAGCCTGGTAATAAGTTTCTTGATTGTCTCTTAGACCCTACATTGTACTGGTTTAGTTACGATCTATTCTTCACCCACTTTAAAGTTATCTACTGATTAATCAATCCTTGAGAGCACTGTCTATTTGTTTATCATTTTGGTGTTTGAATGCCATAAGCTGAATTGAGCTATCCCATTGATCCACATTTACAAAATACAAAAAACATTCATTTCTTAAGTTACCAAGCACCTTTGGTCTGCAACCACAAAGGGTTTCTTGGAGTGATAACACAGGGTTTTCTGGGTCATTTTGATGTGACCCTTCTTTGGGTAGAATAGGTACTTTTGTCATCTTTCCTGTAAGTGAAAAGCTTCTTCCTAGTGGTAAGAAGAAAATATAACAATAGAAAATTACTCATCGTGGTTGAGCTCATAAGGCCAATAGTGGTTCCTAAAGCTATGATACCATTATGTCACATTGTTACCCATCAAAATTACTCACTTCAATGATGACTTACTGTCATTATTTCAAGTGTCACACTGTTTCCACAATTGTTGCAAGTGTCACAAGTGTTGCAAGTGTTGAAGATATCATACTGTCATCTTGCTCATGTCATATTCCAAATGACATCACAGGAACACTTGAGACATCCTATGAGACTGGTTAAAATAAGGATATGTCATTTGGCAAAGAGTATAAACTTTTTCCTTGAGAAAAGACCACTTGAAAATCATTTTTGAAGGGCAACGCTCCCCTACCCACTTGCAGGGAGCACTAGTGCTCCTTGTTGTCCTTTGGGGGAGCATTGCAATGCTCTGTACACCATTATGAGGGAGCGTTGAACTATTGAGGGAATCAGGGGAAGACCCCCCTGATCTCTGAAGTCAGTTTGATTCGAATCTGAGGTCAAGGTTGAATCTTAGGGAAGATCCATAACTGATGGAGAAAGATCTTCAACCTATCCCAAGAATCTCTAAGGTGGTTAAGCCTCTCAAAGCCTATATAATGAGTCATATTCATGGTGAAAGGGAGAGAATAATCAGTGAAAAGTATTTTCATTTTGATTGTGGATTTTTCGAGAAAAGGTTGGACAAGGAGAGCTTGGTGAGGCTGCTATATTTGCATCTACACTTTGTAAGCACCTTATTTTCTCCTCATTAATACATGTGCTTAGCCTGTTTCCTTCAAGATTGTGTACATTTGCATGAACTTGTCTCTTTTAGATAAATCTTGCTTTGAACTAATCATGGTAGAATAGGAAGTATGCTTTGTCTTTCTTGTTTATGGGATTGCATGACTCGTTAAAGGACTTGGAGATCAAGCCGAACTTGGACTGAGCGAGGAAAAACTTCGTAAAAGGGTACTCTTACTTCCTCTTCTCTATTGATTAACTTAGCTATGTTTAAAGGAAATCCAGTGTTCAATGTTAGCACTTTTCTATCTTGGTCATAAGGGTCTAAGATCCAAGAGGGAATTCACTTGTTTGTGGGGGAATTTTCCTACAACACACATACCCATATAAATACCTATATAATATCTTTTTATATATAACAATATTGTAGTTCTCACTAAATAAATTGTAATATTCTTCTATTTTGACCATACAAATTATATAGAGAAAAAATTACTTAGAGGAAATATTTATGCAAATTTACTCTTTATATTTTTAATAGTTTCATGTACAAACTCACTACCTTGACTTGTCCTACATTATAATTTTATGGTACATTTCCTAGTCTCATATCATATGGAAAAAATACCATTTCCATGTTTTAAGTCTTATAGTATAACTTATGTGTTGACAAACATTTCTTTCTTTATTCCATGAGAGAGGGTTATTATTAGACCCTGTTCACAACCTTTTTTACCTAGCGCCTAAGTTCCCAGACCTACCACTTGATTGCTAAGCTAAGGTAGTCGATGGTAGGATTAATTTTTACAAAGGCATCTATGTAAGTTAATAAAGGTTTACCCCGACCGCTTAACCCTAACTTGGTAAGGGTTTATCGTGATTACCTCAATCATAAAGAAGGTTGAATAGATTATCAAGCAAGGTATGATGGTCACATCGTAATCATGTTCGACATGGTGAGAGTTAATGTTGTTTTGACATTTGATGATAGAGTTGTTGGAGGTTGTTAATACCAAGATTAATGTATCTCATCTCTTATTAAAAATAATGTATGTATCCTTTAGTGGTATCTCTCTTGTGTTCCAGGTGTAACTTCCTTGGAACAAGAGATGGGGAGTAATTTCCCCACCATCCTCTGTATTTTTCGGTCATTCAAACTTTTGTTTTGCTAATCTTCCAATGGAATATGAGAGATCCTACTCTTGGGTTTCAAATATCTATTTTGAGATTCCTTCCTTGTATGCTTGGATATTAAGTATTATTACCTATGCCAACCTCTGCACTCTGTTTGTCTTTGTTCTAGTTTTCGTTCTGGATTTACTCAAAATTTGGGATCCTGGAGGTAGCATGGTAACAGGTTTCTGGTCCCTTTTCTTGTTTAATGAAGTCGTGTTTACTATTAAAGAATTTCCATTTACTATAGGTATCAATATGTTTATTTTCAGACGTTGATTAAAGGATTTATCACTTGTAGTCATTGTCTTTGTTCATACCTTTCTCTATTTTTGATTTTGTTTGAACCCTTACAGGGTGCACCTGTAATTGTCGCAACTCATTACGCATTCAAGTATTATATTTATATTTTCCTTATGAAAATTTTCTCTTGGTAATATAGACCCATTTGGATACTTAAGCTAATGATGGGCCCTTTGTTGTGAATGCAGGTACCCATCAAGAATAAATGCTAGTTTTGGCTCGTTGACTCGTCCATCTACATGAGTTTCCTTGTGGGGGTTTCAAGATACTACAGATAGACTCTTATTATAACCATACCATCATTCTTGTATAAAGGTTTTGTTTCACTTCTTAATGGTTGTGCATCGTGCAAGTGTACTTCATCCTTTTAGTAGGGGGTATCCATACATTGCCCGGTGTGAATGTCTTGTAAGTGTTCTTACTTAACTGTCTTTCTACTTATGTCAATTTATATTAGGAGGTGCCATACTAATTACTTCCTTTGGAAATCATTGATGATAGGTGAGGAATGTGGCCTCTTTTCCTAAATGTTCATCCTTCGAGAGATATTTTGGTTTCTATACTAGACCCTAAATCTGGATAAGGGATTTCATACCACTATCTTGTTCTAATTATCTTAGTTGTTATCTATCATGGTTCTATCGACCGCATTCTTGTTATATTAGACAATAAGAAATGCATTATGCTTTTTGGTCTATATTCCTCTTATACATATCCATACAGATGTTGACTTTCTAAGAAGGTTTTGTTATTTTGTCGAAATATTAAACTATGTCGGGTCTATTCACCAATGTATTCAAGATTTTTTTCCTTGTTTCTTTACTTGTGGTTGTGAATGATTCCATGCCTTTCTCACCATGCTCACATGATTTTTACTTAGTTTCTTTCCCATTTTAAAATGGCTACATAAATTAGAAGGTTGGTTTCCTTATGAATCTTGTCAATATAAATATATTCGACTTTTACTATATCGTTGTAATTATTCGATGACCTTAACTCCTTACATGTTCTAGTTTTCCTCTATAGAAGTTTCATTATCATTTAGAATCTGGTCTATTGGTTATAGTTCAATTTATGTAAAGTATTCCTTCGTAGAAAAACTCTGTTGATTATATAATCATGTTTCCTTCATTTTAATCGAGGCATTGATATAATCATTGCTTTCTGATATTTTCTATGACAATCACATAATGGAATGAAAAAAATAAAACCTCTAATCTATAGTTAGATTTTATTCAACAATAAGTTATCCATGCAATATGAATTGAACAACAATTTAACCAGAATAGAATATCAATAATTTACAAATTGAACAACAATTTGACAAGAATAAAATGGAAGAAAAACCTAAAACTAAAATTTCTTTTATGTAAAAGACACATCGTGGTGCTTCCCAATCATAGATCATAGTTGTCACATACACTCACTCTATAACTCCTGAGATAAATCCAGATCGAATAACCTAACCAAGTGACTCGCTACAGTTTGTAGGGCTACAATCATTACATGAAGATTTTTGTGTGAGGTATGTTTTTCTTAGATTTCACATCTGCTTCAGAATCACATCCCATCCTCTTTCTTTTCCTTCCTTTTATAATATTTTCCTAGGTCTTTGACACACATGTGATCTCCTTCTCATTGACCACCTGTCAATTTTATTTTTACACATGTTTGTAAAATCTTGAGATTTTGTCTTACCTTAGTTGAGGTAAATCAACAAATCTTAACCACTTGTCCCCCTTTTCTTGTCACTTGGTAGTTCACTTTTGGATCAATGTTTTCTCTCTTCTAATAGTCCCACTTCATGTGTTTTTCCTATTTTTATTAATCAATCAATAAATAAAACAATCAGTTTTTTATTTAGATCACGAAGATCCATAATGTCCTATAACAAATCAAAATAATAATAATAAGTTTGAAATTTTGAAATTTTGGGGTATCACATTATGCATGAAATAGATAAAATGAAGAAAATAGAAATGATGCAAGTACAAAGAAGGAGGCACTCTCCATGGATTTTCATTTCACATGTGGATTGTATGGCTACTACATAATATCTCCTCCTTTGGTATGCTCACATGATACCACTCTTAGATATTCTTCTCAGCTATGGAAAACGATACAATGCACAAGAATGGAACCCCTTCTCCTCATAGTGGCTTTATATTTAACATAGCCTAATAGCCATCTAGGGGTAGGTTTTTTGAATTCCTCGATTGTCAATTATGATAAGGTTTCAGACCTTCTATAATATTATTGAAATTTCTCACATGTTTATCCCTATATGCATGATTAATGGATGCTGATGTGTCATCCTTTCATATCATGGTCATCAACATCATAGGGTCTCAGAGTGTAGAACATCTACAAGAGGGTTTTCACAATATCTAAACACTAGAATAAAAAAAAAAGTCATTTAATGCCTTAAAATGGCTCTAGAATGTTTCAGGCCACCATTTTCCAAACTCGGACCTGCCACTAAAATAACCCTACAAGCCGATTCCTCCAATTTTATCCACTCTAAAAGCATAGGGATAGATGGAAAGTAATATAATGATCGAATATAGAATATAAGTATCCATTATTCGTCTTTGTATTAGTATATCTTCTTGGGGGTGTCATGCCTTGCTTTGATTTAGCATGTGCCTTAGCTCCTCTATTCCTCGCCCATGGATTTTCTTTGTATGGTTGTTTCCCTTTGGCTACCAATGCCAAATCAGAACTTTGAGACATGTTATTAAGATTATTTCTTCTTTCTTCCTCTTGCAAAAGAATACCTGTCAATTCATCAAATGTAGGTCTTTTTTCCCTAGCTGTAAGATAAATGATAAATATTTGATAATCATCCAATATGTCATTCAATGTAACAATAAATAAATCATTACTCTAGATATTCTCACCAATATCACCAAGGTTATAAGTAAGTCCTTTGATTCTAGAAAGAAAATCTTAAAACTTTCATTTTCCTCCATTTTGATTGAGATTAGTTTACTTTTTAAAAACAATACTCCGTTTGTATTCGATGTCTCATATAGATATTTAAGTTCTTTCCATGTTTCATTGGATGTTTTGTAGTCTCTAATATGCAGAGTAATATGTTACTTCACCAATATTTCCAATATCACCTTCACTTTGGTCTCTCCTGGTTCCCAATCCTTAACCGAGGTTGTTGGGATACTAGTTTAACTTCATTTCTATATGTCATTGATCAAACATTATAGATTTTCATCAACTTCTACAACTTAAACTTCCAATTTGCATAATTTTATCCATTAACTTATTTGACTCATTTAAATAAGAATGTGGTAATAGATTCTCGATCTTATGAACTCCAAACTACTACGAAGTGTTCAACAATTTTTTGCAAACAAGATTACATGTTCGGCAGTTTGAATTGCTTTTCACACAATGGCAACTCAACATGTTATGCTAGATTGTTGGTTGATATCCTAAGAACACAGGAATTTTCTCTTCACACAGATTCTGGGAGAAACTCTACTCCATATTCCAAACTCGTTCCACACGCCAAAATCTTCCATGTAGGCTCTTTCATTTGATAAACTCTTCCGACGTGCTCAACACTTTCCATGCACCAAAATATTCCACGTAGGCTCTTTCACATGCCCAACTCTTTCCTGTGCCAAACACTTCAACATAGGTTATTGCACGAGCCAAGTTCTTTCCATGCACCAAAGTCTTCCAAACACGCTGTTTCTCAAGTGAGAAAAAAAATGCAACTCACAAATCCTCTCTTACGGTGGAAACAAACGATATGACGACAAACGACGATCTCCTTTTTTCTCTCATGGTAAACAAAAATATCCTCCACTTAGGTTGCACAAAATTGCAATTCTCCCTCCTCGGGCAGCTTACGCTCTCATACCAAAACATATTTATGTTTAACACAAACTCACGCAATGAGTCGACATGAAATTGTCTCACTCACACTTGTCCATTACATGAAAATGTGTTACAAATACATTACATGGAACTGGATTAGAAATATATATAGAAAACTGCAGAAAATTCAACAAAGTCCACGCAAATTTGATCTGATAAACACCCAGATCTAAACCTAGACAATCTCAAGTAAATTCTAGATCTACCATTCTAACAATATACTATTTTGTTCATTTATCGATTATTCCTAATAGTTTATTGGAATAATTCTAATGGATATATTGTGAATCTTCTTCTCTTAATTTTCAGAAAATAGAGAAATAATAAATTATATTTTAATTATTTGATTTAGATTAATCTTTTGAAAACATTATTTCCCCAATTGTGACATCACCATAGTGTGCCTATCCAATCTTTCTATCATGCACAATTAGAGGATGTGGGGCACCATAACTTTTCTTACTTGGCTTCTTGGAAATATAAAGGATAATTTGTCGAGCCTATGCCTTTTCACCTAGAGCATACCCATACTTCGTTCTAGGATACCAGTGCATCACACTTTCACTGTACTGGAACTCTTGTATACTTAGACATTTGTTAAAAACTTAACACTTAGTCATATTTAAGAATACATCCATGACCATGAGAATCCAAGAGAACAACAAAACATACAAGAGAAAAATAGATATAGTGTGGGTGACACAAACCTTGCCTAACAGCTAACTAATTCTTTGTTATTGTGAAACAGTTACAACATGAGCACTACTAGCTCAATTTACAACTTCAGTAGTGTCACATGACTCACCTCACCTTACCAATACACTCATACATAGATCCCTCACCAAGACTCTATATCACAATCGTCTTCACAACCATATGTGTTGCACCTCATACATTCCCTAAACCATGCACTTGTTGTCTCTTCATTTCCACAGACTTTACAAATTTTCATTTTTCCTCACATATGTCTCCAATAGACCTCCATTTTCTAGACATTCACAAAACTAGCCCAAGAGAAGTTCACCCAACTTTGTCCAATGAATCCAACTCAAGGTAGAAGAATTCCTCCCAAGTGGAGCGACTTGGATCCTCGAGGGAGCTTTCCTCTCTTTGTCAGCCTCAAAACTGTAGATCTCTTCTTGATCTCCTTGTCTTCTAAAATCTACCTTCCTTGGTTGTGCACCTGTGTTATCTTATAGAGACTCCAAACGTCACCATCGTGAGCCTTCATGTCGTTTGGGGGTGTCATGGCCCTTCGTGAACCCATGTTCCCAAATGAATCATCGTTCCCCTTTGTGGACCTCATCATTGAAACGAATCAACGTGCCTCTTCACAGATCTAGTTGCCCTTGAATAAACCCATGTGCCCCTCAACCACCATTCCCCTTAAAATTGACATTTTGAACCTTGGTGTGTGCCTCATGTCAGAAAACCTGAATATCTTGGGGACTTCATATCCAGTTTCCCAACTTTGGTGTTGGAGCAACCCCAAGTTCCATCTCTTTGAGGACCTAAGAAAAGGTCTCCACACACATCTAGTCAAATACCTTACATCCTCCCCCACCTCAAGTCGTTTCCATACTCAGGAACATCCACAAAATATAAAATCTCCAAGTCTTTAACCGAACTCATAGATTTTTTCCAACTAAGTCTATCGGAAACCCGAAGTTTCATGCCAACTAGAAACTCTAAATTATACCAAAGTGGAAACCATAAGGTTCCCTTCCAAGTGGAAACCCCATGTTTTTGGAAACCAAATTTATTGCACCTAACTTCACATAATATGGTACATGATTCAATGTAGTCACTTCACCCAACTCTAAGGATGGATGTCACCAAACTCTATTGCACTCTCCTTGTGATGTTGTTGTCTTATTGTTATTTGTTATTTTTGTTGTTGTCACTTCCTATCAAAATTGACTATTTCTCACTTCACTTAAAAACATCGCTTAAGTGTTGAACTCTTGCATGGTATTTTTTTTTTCGCATGCTTCAACCAATTCTTCCATGTCTCTTCATAGTGATATAGCCTCAAGTCTTCCACTAGTTGGGTAGCTAATCAGACCATCATGTCCAATTCATAAAATTTCCATCTCCATGAGAGAACTTAGTATTTTTGGTCGCATCTCTGTCACTCTTTCCAACTCCAAAGACTATGGGAAGTGTCCATCCTTGCCTCACTATTGTTTCCATTATCTTGTAATCGTCAATGATATCATCTACAATGTCTAATGTTGCACATAAAACCTGATAGTGCATTTGTACTCTTAAAACCCTTTTCATGTTGTTGTTCTCGCCCAATTTGTGAAGTAGTTGAATGGTCAATCCAACTGTAATATAGCTACCAGTTCCAAAAAATAAAATAAAAATAAAAATCTTCTTACAAACATAGGAGAAAAGGTTTGTTTACATTAAGAACCTATACTATACAAAAGTCCTAACATCACCAACACACTTTCTCTTTGTGTCTCTAGTTCCTTATGAATTTATCTAAAGATGTTAATTGATTTTAATTCTAAAAATCAAAGCTTTGTTCGCAAGGTCCTTTCTCTCTTTATAAGTTACTAGTCTTACCCTTTAGACAAGCATGTAATATTGTGAAAATAAAATACTATTGATCTATAATATTATACTTCATATTACTATTAAAATGCTTCATATAAATACTATTAAAATTATTCATATGTAAAATCCCACATCTAAGCATGATAACATATTTAAGGTCCAAGGTTTAAATGTATTAGAACGACCTTGAAATATTCTTAGAGCAACTTAAATCGTTTATCACTTAAGGCTTACTTACCTCGTATTAAAATTTAAAGGGTAACACTAAGCTTCATGCTTATGATACAAAGTCTCCTCCATAAATTGAATGCATTGTCACTATAGTTAAGAGTTCATTGTACAGAGAACACTAACACTAATCTTTCATTCTTACAAGTACACTTTCCCTTACTCGACTTACTCGTTCTCATGTGCTAGAGCCTCTACCTGTTTGACATGCAGCCGGGACCACCTATCGGGTACCTTCTTCCATGAACACCTATCACCATCCATCATGAATTTGGTTTTGGAGGAATTTTTTGGTCCTAAGCGTTATTTTTACACTATCATTTCATTCTGAAGTATGGGGAGGCCTCGTCCCTCCCTGGTTTATCCTTGCTGAAAACCCTTTCTCAGACAGATTGGTCCTCACCCGCTTGTCCCCCTATTTGCAGTTTACACTCACTCATTCCTCTCTTATATCGTCGTAAGGTATCCTCCTATCTTCTAGTTAAAATTCGAGGGTTCCCTTCTAGCTAAAGCCACACATGTATGCAAGGAAGTTCAAACACTAGGAAAATTCGTTCATTTCTGGATAAGCATCATGCAAACGGGTTTTTCTTTCGAGGTAAGGATAACAATCCCGCTCAAGTATTTGAGGTTGATGATTGTCAATGTAGTGTTTTATTTATTTAAAATTTATTACGAGACTCGATCCCTTTCACTATGAGTAAATGCATGTGTTAGCCGTGCTTAATTAATTCACTCTTAGTGCATGTATAGTGTGAATATCCCATCTCCTTGATAAAATTTATTTTGTCAAAATATTAGGGTCTAAATATTATATCCTTCGAGCTGAAAGACCTCTTATCTTGGGCATGATTTCATTTCATTTAAATATTTAACCCTCTCATGATAATAGGAATTATTATACATATCTTTATTTTGGGTTACTCTTTAACTGTTGAAATGTACACTTGACACTGAGAGGGGGGTGAAGAAGTATCACAAAATTTTGGACAATTTTCCACTTTTCCTAAATTAATTGAACAACATATATTTGTTTCAATTTATAAACCAATATAAAAGAACAAATATTTTATTTATTTATTTAACTTGAATGAATACATAAGATCAATCTTCAACTTCAAACAATTATGAGAGACCCAACTCTTTGTTACAAGAACCATTTTGTAGTTCTCAGATCCAATTGAGAAATGATGAATTCAACCCTAATAAAAAGTCACATCTTGTTGATATTAGGTCCAACTAAGATGTGAGAAATCCAATCCTCATACAAGACCCAACTCGTAAACATGCACCAACCTGATAGAATGAACCTTGATTCAATCCAATATATATAAATATATATACTTCAACAAATTCATCTACATATTTTGTTCACCATACTTCCTTGTTTATATAGTCTCCAAATAGTTATGAGTTTGAAGAAATATGCCTTTTGATATTGAACTATTGTACCTTTTCATTTAAATGAAACTATTAAACTTTAAAAAATATCTTTTTTCCTTTTTATTCTTTATTAATAGTGCTCATGATTTAACTCTCTTTTAATCATGATTGTGTATCGATTCATTTTTCCTCATGAGTTAATCATAGATATAGATCGACTCATTATATCGTTCCCATGATTTGTTTGCATCCTTGGTTCACCAACAGATCATATCCGAGATTTTAATGATTCTTTGTATTGTTATGGTGTTAATTCTCTATCGAATTACTCTACAAACCTTGAGTTTTTTACAAAAATGAAATATCTTCCAGGTGCTTCTTTCAACACAGTGTTCAAATGATTGTGATATCAAAACCATGTGCCTATCCATTTAAGTGTTTGTTCCTAGTGCTTTCTTATTCTTCCCCTATTATTCCATGTGGGATTGTATTCAAGCATCCGAGGGATTATTACTTCTAGCCCATTTAGCTTTTTTATCTTATCACGTCACCTGTGATGGAACTGGGTTCTTTGGTACTTCGTCTTTTGGTACTTCAGTATTTCGTAGTCATTGTATTCACTAGTATATAAAAAGTTCAATCTTAATATTCCGTTGGATGGATGATCCTCGCTTATCCAGAGGCTTCAAACAAATCGACAGTCATGACTTAATCTGTACTTGAGTGGATTATTCTCTTTCACTTCAGGACTTCTATATGACCACAGATGGTGGCTAGGTGTTAATACAAACATGTGCTTAATCATTTATCAAAATCAATGGTCATGTTTTAATTGGACATTGAGATGGAAATCTATTATTTACTCCAAAACTTTAGAGATTCGAGACTCCGTGATATTCAAACTCTAATATAGTTCAATCCCTCCGAAGTGATTACATACTGAATATGACATAAAGAGGAAACGAACTATTGTTGTTGGTTAACACCTCCCACTCTGCTTGATCAACGATTGAGAATTCTCCCAAAGTAGATCAACGGTTAGTGTTACTTCAATATTTATGCTTACTCTATTCTTCCATTGTACTTGATCAATGGTCGAGAATGCTCTTGAATTAGATCAACGATTAATGTTACTTCGTGATTTTGACCTTTGACAATTGGATGATAACAGAGGATTCAATATCCCTGAAGTTAGTAACCCCAGAGTGATGTGATTGTGAAGTCATTTTTGAAGTGGAAATGAATGAGTTGTTTCCACATGTCACCTAGATTCATGAATTTCATATACCTAAAGTTCCAACTAGACTTTGACACCTGCCACCATTTGATTGCACCACATGCCCTTACTGACGTGGTCTTGTTGATGTGGATCTACTGATGTGTTGCATGTCATCCTCATGGATCTAATTATCATAGGTTCATCTGAAGTTTCTTATTGATCTAATGATTATCGTTGCTTCAAGAATTTGACACTTTTGAGACTTCGATCTAATCCTCCTGAATTGGCAAAGTATCGAATAGATCTATCATGTAGATATTTCTTCTCTTGATCCTATGGCCTATATTTATTCCATAACTCCGGGGTTTGGGATTTATTGGCTCATCTGAGCTATTTATTATTGGTGTAGGTCAAGGCCGAAGTTGACTGGGCTCTGAAATTTGTTACTCCAGATCAATTGTTTACCTGATTTCCTCATTTGACAGTCGACGCGAGTTCATGACTCTGGGGCCTTGGCCTTTGGGTGATTCTTTTTTTCCCACTTCCCAATTCTCCCGCAGTGAGATTCCTTGAAGAATAAACCTTGAGTAACTTGACTTCATCTAATAGTCCTTCTTTAATCCGAAAATCTTAAAATGATCCAAAAATTGTCAAGAATTCAACTATTTGGGATCTTGGGCCTTTGGCCTTGCTTATGCTATCCTTCCACTTTATTTTTATCGGGCGATCATTATAACTCCTGGAATGTTTCTCAGATCGGAAGACTCATGTCCACTTTGGGACATCGTCTTCGACTAAAATATATTTTCATTCAGGTAATTTTATGTGAAGTAGTTAGTGCAAAATTTGACCATTGCTCCTCCTACACTATCTGATGGTTTAAATCACTCCCATATATTCAATAAGATGACCATGATTCTTTACTTAGTTACGAAAGTTTACTCTGTCATCCAATGGTCATATTTATATCCGAATTATGAATGAACGACACCAACTCCTTGAT
Organism: Picea engelmannii; assembly: GCA_009831015.1. Classification (NCBI taxonomy): domain Eukaryota; kingdom Viridiplantae; phylum Streptophyta; class Pinopsida; order Pinales; family Pinaceae; genus Picea; species Picea engelmannii. Next base: position 347,299 of record ML783111.1, read on the forward strand.
TTTTATAAAGGTTTCGACCTATAAAAATTCTTTTTATGAAACCCGATCTCCTGTGTGACTTCAAAATCACTATATCTTCTTAGCTTTGGAAAAAGTACCTGTAAAAAAAAATCATCGATCCTTGACATTGATCGAATATTACATCGATGAAATTTACCAGACACTTTTTCTACTGAACTTTAGCCTTGCTTCTCTGCTGCATTATCTTTCCATCAATGACCATTCATTATTAATGGACAGACCTTATTGGCCATCCTGACACTAATTCCAATTGCATAACTTTTTTCATGACTGATTCATGTTTCCATCAATGAAAACTCATAACCAACAATGTAAACAATCTCCCCCTTTGTCATTGAGGGAAACATATCTGTAAAAAAAAATGAGTTTGTATCTTTTCTCTAGTTATCATTGATCTCCTTTTCTATCTAATGCCGAATTTGTTTTCTGCTTAAATTTGTTTTACTGCTTCTGTCCCCCTTTGATATCAATGAAAAAGAGTGAGGCTTTGACTATTTTTCTCCCCTGTGAATTTATTGACTACTTATCTCAGTCCATTGGGATATTTGTGTTCAAATAATTAGTCTTCTTGATACTAACTTGTAGTGATACAAATTTTTAGTGATCAAGTCTTTTAAACTTAATCTAATTACTTTCTTATCTGATAACCAAAATACTCCCCTTGAGTTTTTATTGAATTTCCTTTGTGAAATAGAACAAGAGTATGAATCTTATTGATCTTCTTGATCTACTTCTTATTCTTCTTTGATTTCATAGGAATATCAATTGAGGATTAATACCAATTGATCTAATACCAATTTTGTTATAAATTTATATTTGTTGATCAATACCC
>ML783111.1:348251-366142 GCA_009831015.1 Picea engelmannii
GCAAGGTATGATGGTCACATCGTAATCATGTTCGACATGGTGAGAGTTAATGTTGTTTTGACATTTGATGATAGAGTTGTTGGAGGTTGTTAATACCAAGATTAATGTATCTCATCTCTTATTAAAAATAATGTATGTATCCTTTAGTGGTATCTCTCTTGTGTTCCAGGTGTAACTTCCTTGGAACAAGAGATGGGGAGTAATTTCCCCACCATCCTCTGTATTTTTCGGTCATTCAAACTTTTGTTTTGCTAATCTTCCAATGGAATATGAGAGATCCTACTCTTGGGTTTCAAATATCTATTTTGAGATTCCTTCCTTGTATGCTTGGATATTAAGTATTATTACCTATGCCAACCTCTGCACTCTGTTTGTCTTTGTTCTAGTTTTCGTTCTGGATTTACTCAAAATTTGGGATCCTGGAGGTAGCATGGTAACAGGTTTCTGGTCCCTTTTCTTGTTTAATGAAGTCGTGTTTACTATTAAAGAATTTCCATTTACTATAGGTATCAATATGTTTATTTTCAGACGTTGATTAAAGGATTTATCACTTGTAGTCATTGTCTTTGTTCATACCTTTCTCTATTTTTGATTTTGTTTGAACCCTTACAGGGTGCACCTGTAATTGTCGCAACTCATTACGCATTCAAGTATTATATTTATATTTTCCTTATGAAAATTTTCTCTTGGTAATATAGACCCATTTGGATACTTAAGCTAATGATGGGCCCTTTGTTGTGAATGCAGGTACCCATCAAGAATAAATGCTAGTTTTGGCTCGTTGACTCGTCCATCTACATGAGTTTCCTTGTGGGGGTTTCAAGATACTACAGATAGACTCTTATTATAACCATACCATCATTCTTGTATAAAGGTTTTGTTTCACTTCTTAATGGTTGTGCATCGTGCAAGTGTACTTCATCCTTTTAGTAGGGGGTATCCATACATTGCCCGGTGTGAATGTCTTGTAAGTGTTCTTACTTAACTGTCTTTCTACTTATGTCAATTTATATTAGGAGGTGCCATACTAATTACTTCCTTTGGAAATCATTGATGATAGGTGAGGAATGTGGCCTCTTTTCCTAAATGTTCATCCTTCGAGAGATATTTTGGTTTCTATACTAGACCCTAAATCTGGATAAGGGATTTCATACCACTATCTTGTTCTAATTATCTTAGTTGTTATCTATCATGGTTCTATCGACCGCATTCTTGTTATATTAGACAATAAGAAATGCATTATGCTTTTTGGTCTATATTCCTCTTATACATATCCATACAGATGTTGACTTTCTAAGAAGGTTTTGTTATTTTGTCGAAATATTAAACTATGTCGGGTCTATTCACCAATGTATTCAAGATTTTTTTCCTTGTTTCTTTACTTGTGGTTGTGAATGATTCCATGCCTTTCTCACCATGCTCACATGATTTTTACTTAGTTTCTTTCCCATTTTAAAATGGCTACATAAATTAGAAGGTTGGTTTCCTTATGAATCTTGTCAATATAAATATATTCGACTTTTACTATATCGTTGTAATTATTCGATGACCTTAACTCCTTACATGTTCTAGTTTTCCTCTATAGAAGTTTCATTATCATTTAGAATCTGGTCTATTGGTTATAGTTCAATTTATGTAAAGTATTCCTTCGTAGAAAAACTCTGTTGATTATATAATCATGTTTCCTTCATTTTAATCGAGGCATTGATATAATCATTGCTTTCTGATATTTTCTATGACAATCACATAATGGAATGAAAAAAATAAAACCTCTAATCTATAGTTAGATTTTATTCAACAATAAGTTATCCATGCAATATGAATTGAACAACAATTTAACCAGAATAGAATATCAATAATTTACAAATTGAACAACAATTTGACAAGAATAAAATGGAAGAAAAACCTAAAACTAAAATTTCTTTTATGTAAAAGACACATCGTGGTGCTTCCCAATCATAGATCATAGTTGTCACATACACTCACTCTATAACTCCTGAGATAAATCCAGATCGAATAACCTAACCAAGTGACTCGCTACAGTTTGTAGGGCTACAATCATTACATGAAGATTTTTGTGTGAGGTATGTTTTTCTTAGATTTCACATCTGCTTCAGAATCACATCCCATCCTCTTTCTTTTCCTTCCTTTTATAATATTTTCCTAGGTCTTTGACACACATGTGATCTCCTTCTCATTGACCACCTGTCAATTTTATTTTTACACATGTTTGTAAAATCTTGAGATTTTGTCTTACCTTAGTTGAGGTAAATCAACAAATCTTAACCACTTGTCCCCCTTTTCTTGTCACTTGGTAGTTCACTTTTGGATCAATGTTTTCTCTCTTCTAATAGTCCCACTTCATGTGTTTTTCCTATTTTTATTAATCAATCAATAAATAAAACAATCAGTTTTTTATTTAGATCACGAAGATCCATAATGTCCTATAACAAATCAAAATAATAATAATAAGTTTGAAATTTTGAAATTTTGGGGTATCACATTATGCATGAAATAGATAAAATGAAGAAAATAGAAATGATGCAAGTACAAAGAAGGAGGCACTCTCCATGGATTTTCATTTCACATGTGGATTGTATGGCTACTACATAATATCTCCTCCTTTGGTATGCTCACATGATACCACTCTTAGATATTCTTCTCAGCTATGGAAAACGATACAATGCACAAGAATGGAACCCCTTCTCCTCATAGTGGCTTTATATTTAACATAGCCTAATAGCCATCTAGGGGTAGGTTTTTTGAATTCCTCGATTGTCAATTATGATAAGGTTTCAGACCTTCTATAATATTATTGAAATTTCTCACATGTTTATCCCTATATGCATGATTAATGGATGCTGATGTGTCATCCTTTCATATCATGGTCATCAACATCATAGGGTCTCAGAGTGTAGAACATCTACAAGAGGGTTTTCACAATATCTAAACACTAGAATAAAAAAAAAAGTCATTTAATGCCTTAAAATGGCTCTAGAATGTTTCAGGCCACCATTTTCCAAACTCGGACCTGCCACTAAAATAACCCTACAAGCCGATTCCTCCAATTTTATCCACTCTAAAAGCATAGGGATAGATGGAAAGTAATATAATGATCGAATATAGAATATAAGTATCCATTATTCGTCTTTGTATTAGTATATCTTCTTGGGGGTGTCATGCCTTGCTTTGATTTAGCATGTGCCTTAGCTCCTCTATTCCTCGCCCATGGATTTTCTTTGTATGGTTGTTTCCCTTTGGCTACCAATGCCAAATCAGAACTTTGAGACATGTTATTAAGATTATTTCTTCTTTCTTCCTCTTGCAAAAGAATACCTGTCAATTCATCAAATGTAGGTCTTTTTTCCCTAGCTGTAAGATAAATGATAAATATTTGATAATCATCCAATATGTCATTCAATGTAACAATAAATAAATCATTACTCTAGATATTCTCACCAATATCACCAAGGTTATAAGTAAGTCCTTTGATTCTAGAAAGAAAATCTTAAAACTTTCATTTTCCTCCATTTTGATTGAGATTAGTTTACTTTTTAAAAACAATACTCCGTTTGTATTCGATGTCTCATATAGATATTTAAGTTCTTTCCATGTTTCATTGGATGTTTTGTAGTCTCTAATATGCAGAGTAATATGTTACTTCACCAATATTTCCAATATCACCTTCACTTTGGTCTCTCCTGGTTCCCAATCCTTAACCGAGGTTGTTGGGATACTAGTTTAACTTCATTTCTATATGTCATTGATCAAACATTATAGATTTTCATCAACTTCTACAACTTAAACTTCCAATTTGCATAATTTTATCCATTAACTTATTTGACTCATTTAAATAAGAATGTGGTAATAGATTCTCGATCTTATGAACTCCAAACTACTACGAAGTGTTCAACAATTTTTTGCAAACAAGATTACATGTTCGGCAGTTTGAATTGCTTTTCACACAATGGCAACTCAACATGTTATGCTAGATTGTTGGTTGATATCCTAAGAACACAGGAATTTTCTCTTCACACAGATTCTGGGAGAAACTCTACTCCATATTCCAAACTCGTTCCACACGCCAAAATCTTCCATGTAGGCTCTTTCATTTGATAAACTCTTCCGACGTGCTCAACACTTTCCATGCACCAAAATATTCCACGTAGGCTCTTTCACATGCCCAACTCTTTCCTGTGCCAAACACTTCAACATAGGTTATTGCACGAGCCAAGTTCTTTCCATGCACCAAAGTCTTCCAAACACGCTGTTTCTCAAGTGAGAAAAAAAATGCAACTCACAAATCCTCTCTTACGGTGGAAACAAACGATATGACGACAAACGACGATCTCCTTTTTTCTCTCATGGTAAACAAAAATATCCTCCACTTAGGTTGCACAAAATTGCAATTCTCCCTCCTCGGGCAGCTTACGCTCTCATACCAAAACATATTTATGTTTAACACAAACTCACGCAATGAGTCGACATGAAATTGTCTCACTCACACTTGTCCATTACATGAAAATGTGTTACAAATACATTACATGGAACTGGATTAGAAATATATATAGAAAACTGCAGAAAATTCAACAAAGTCCACGCAAATTTGATCTGATAAACACCCAGATCTAAACCTAGACAATCTCAAGTAAATTCTAGATCTACCATTCTAACAATATACTATTTTGTTCATTTATCGATTATTCCTAATAGTTTATTGGAATAATTCTAATGGATATATTGTGAATCTTCTTCTCTTAATTTTCAGAAAATAGAGAAATAATAAATTATATTTTAATTATTTGATTTAGATTAATCTTTTGAAAACATTATTTCCCCAATTGTGACATCACCATAGTGTGCCTATCCAATCTTTCTATCATGCACAATTAGAGGATGTGGGGCACCATAACTTTTCTTACTTGGCTTCTTGGAAATATAAAGGATAATTTGTCGAGCCTATGCCTTTTCACCTAGAGCATACCCATACTTCGTTCTAGGATACCAGTGCATCACACTTTCACTGTACTGGAACTCTTGTATACTTAGACATTTGTTAAAAACTTAACACTTAGTCATATTTAAGAATACATCCATGACCATGAGAATCCAAGAGAACAACAAAACATACAAGAGAAAAATAGATATAGTGTGGGTGACACAAACCTTGCCTAACAGCTAACTAATTCTTTGTTATTGTGAAACAGTTACAACATGAGCACTACTAGCTCAATTTACAACTTCAGTAGTGTCACATGACTCACCTCACCTTACCAATACACTCATACATAGATCCCTCACCAAGACTCTATATCACAATCGTCTTCACAACCATATGTGTTGCACCTCATACATTCCCTAAACCATGCACTTGTTGTCTCTTCATTTCCACAGACTTTACAAATTTTCATTTTTCCTCACATATGTCTCCAATAGACCTCCATTTTCTAGACATTCACAAAACTAGCCCAAGAGAAGTTCACCCAACTTTGTCCAATGAATCCAACTCAAGGTAGAAGAATTCCTCCCAAGTGGAGCGACTTGGATCCTCGAGGGAGCTTTCCTCTCTTTGTCAGCCTCAAAACTGTAGATCTCTTCTTGATCTCCTTGTCTTCTAAAATCTACCTTCCTTGGTTGTGCACCTGTGTTATCTTATAGAGACTCCAAACGTCACCATCGTGAGCCTTCATGTCGTTTGGGGGTGTCATGGCCCTTCGTGAACCCATGTTCCCAAATGAATCATCGTTCCCCTTTGTGGACCTCATCATTGAAACGAATCAACGTGCCTCTTCACAGATCTAGTTGCCCTTGAATAAACCCATGTGCCCCTCAACCACCATTCCCCTTAAAATTGACATTTTGAACCTTGGTGTGTGCCTCATGTCAGAAAACCTGAATATCTTGGGGACTTCATATCCAGTTTCCCAACTTTGGTGTTGGAGCAACCCCAAGTTCCATCTCTTTGAGGACCTAAGAAAAGGTCTCCACACACATCTAGTCAAATACCTTACATCCTCCCCCACCTCAAGTCGTTTCCATACTCAGGAACATCCACAAAATATAAAATCTCCAAGTCTTTAACCGAACTCATAGATTTTTTCCAACTAAGTCTATCGGAAACCCGAAGTTTCATGCCAACTAGAAACTCTAAATTATACCAAAGTGGAAACCATAAGGTTCCCTTCCAAGTGGAAACCCCATGTTTTTGGAAACCAAATTTATTGCACCTAACTTCACATAATATGGTACATGATTCAATGTAGTCACTTCACCCAACTCTAAGGATGGATGTCACCAAACTCTATTGCACTCTCCTTGTGATGTTGTTGTCTTATTGTTATTTGTTATTTTTGTTGTTGTCACTTCCTATCAAAATTGACTATTTCTCACTTCACTTAAAAACATCGCTTAAGTGTTGAACTCTTGCATGGTATTTTTTTTTTCGCATGCTTCAACCAATTCTTCCATGTCTCTTCATAGTGATATAGCCTCAAGTCTTCCACTAGTTGGGTAGCTAATCAGACCATCATGTCCAATTCATAAAATTTCCATCTCCATGAGAGAACTTAGTATTTTTGGTCGCATCTCTGTCACTCTTTCCAACTCCAAAGACTATGGGAAGTGTCCATCCTTGCCTCACTATTGTTTCCATTATCTTGTAATCGTCAATGATATCATCTACAATGTCTAATGTTGCACATAAAACCTGATAGTGCATTTGTACTCTTAAAACCCTTTTCATGTTGTTGTTCTCGCCCAATTTGTGAAGTAGTTGAATGGTCAATCCAACTGTAATATAGCTACCAGTTCCAAAAAATAAAATAAAAATAAAAATCTTCTTACAAACATAGGAGAAAAGGTTTGTTTACATTAAGAACCTATACTATACAAAAGTCCTAACATCACCAACACACTTTCTCTTTGTGTCTCTAGTTCCTTATGAATTTATCTAAAGATGTTAATTGATTTTAATTCTAAAAATCAAAGCTTTGTTCGCAAGGTCCTTTCTCTCTTTATAAGTTACTAGTCTTACCCTTTAGACAAGCATGTAATATTGTGAAAATAAAATACTATTGATCTATAATATTATACTTCATATTACTATTAAAATGCTTCATATAAATACTATTAAAATTATTCATATGTAAAATCCCACATCTAAGCATGATAACATATTTAAGGTCCAAGGTTTAAATGTATTAGAACGACCTTGAAATATTCTTAGAGCAACTTAAATCGTTTATCACTTAAGGCTTACTTACCTCGTATTAAAATTTAAAGGGTAACACTAAGCTTCATGCTTATGATACAAAGTCTCCTCCATAAATTGAATGCATTGTCACTATAGTTAAGAGTTCATTGTACAGAGAACACTAACACTAATCTTTCATTCTTACAAGTACACTTTCCCTTACTCGACTTACTCGTTCTCATGTGCTAGAGCCTCTACCTGTTTGACATGCAGCCGGGACCACCTATCGGGTACCTTCTTCCATGAACACCTATCACCATCCATCATGAATTTGGTTTTGGAGGAATTTTTTGGTCCTAAGCGTTATTTTTACACTATCATTTCATTCTGAAGTATGGGGAGGCCTCGTCCCTCCCTGGTTTATCCTTGCTGAAAACCCTTTCTCAGACAGATTGGTCCTCACCCGCTTGTCCCCCTATTTGCAGTTTACACTCACTCATTCCTCTCTTATATCGTCGTAAGGTATCCTCCTATCTTCTAGTTAAAATTCGAGGGTTCCCTTCTAGCTAAAGCCACACATGTATGCAAGGAAGTTCAAACACTAGGAAAATTCGTTCATTTCTGGATAAGCATCATGCAAACGGGTTTTTCTTTCGAGGTAAGGATAACAATCCCGCTCAAGTATTTGAGGTTGATGATTGTCAATGTAGTGTTTTATTTATTTAAAATTTATTACGAGACTCGATCCCTTTCACTATGAGTAAATGCATGTGTTAGCCGTGCTTAATTAATTCACTCTTAGTGCATGTATAGTGTGAATATCCCATCTCCTTGATAAAATTTATTTTGTCAAAATATTAGGGTCTAAATATTATATCCTTCGAGCTGAAAGACCTCTTATCTTGGGCATGATTTCATTTCATTTAAATATTTAACCCTCTCATGATAATAGGAATTATTATACATATCTTTATTTTGGGTTACTCTTTAACTGTTGAAATGTACACTTGACACTGAGAGGGGGGTGAAGAAGTATCACAAAATTTTGGACAATTTTCCACTTTTCCTAAATTAATTGAACAACATATATTTGTTTCAATTTATAAACCAATATAAAAGAACAAATATTTTATTTATTTATTTAACTTGAATGAATACATAAGATCAATCTTCAACTTCAAACAATTATGAGAGACCCAACTCTTTGTTACAAGAACCATTTTGTAGTTCTCAGATCCAATTGAGAAATGATGAATTCAACCCTAATAAAAAGTCACATCTTGTTGATATTAGGTCCAACTAAGATGTGAGAAATCCAATCCTCATACAAGACCCAACTCGTAAACATGCACCAACCTGATAGAATGAACCTTGATTCAATCCAATATATATAAATATATATACTTCAACAAATTCATCTACATATTTTGTTCACCATACTTCCTTGTTTATATAGTCTCCAAATAGTTATGAGTTTGAAGAAATATGCCTTTTGATATTGAACTATTGTACCTTTTCATTTAAATGAAACTATTAAACTTTAAAAAATATCTTTTTTCCTTTTTATTCTTTATTAATAGTGCTCATGATTTAACTCTCTTTTAATCATGATTGTGTATCGATTCATTTTTCCTCATGAGTTAATCATAGATATAGATCGACTCATTATATCGTTCCCATGATTTGTTTGCATCCTTGGTTCACCAACAGATCATATCCGAGATTTTAATGATTCTTTGTATTGTTATGGTGTTAATTCTCTATCGAATTACTCTACAAACCTTGAGTTTTTTACAAAAATGAAATATCTTCCAGGTGCTTCTTTCAACACAGTGTTCAAATGATTGTGATATCAAAACCATGTGCCTATCCATTTAAGTGTTTGTTCCTAGTGCTTTCTTATTCTTCCCCTATTATTCCATGTGGGATTGTATTCAAGCATCCGAGGGATTATTACTTCTAGCCCATTTAGCTTTTTTATCTTATCACGTCACCTGTGATGGAACTGGGTTCTTTGGTACTTCGTCTTTTGGTACTTCAGTATTTCGTAGTCATTGTATTCACTAGTATATAAAAAGTTCAATCTTAATATTCCGTTGGATGGATGATCCTCGCTTATCCAGAGGCTTCAAACAAATCGACAGTCATGACTTAATCTGTACTTGAGTGGATTATTCTCTTTCACTTCAGGACTTCTATATGACCACAGATGGTGGCTAGGTGTTAATACAAACATGTGCTTAATCATTTATCAAAATCAATGGTCATGTTTTAATTGGACATTGAGATGGAAATCTATTATTTACTCCAAAACTTTAGAGATTCGAGACTCCGTGATATTCAAACTCTAATATAGTTCAATCCCTCCGAAGTGATTACATACTGAATATGACATAAAGAGGAAACGAACTATTGTTGTTGGTTAACACCTCCCACTCTGCTTGATCAACGATTGAGAATTCTCCCAAAGTAGATCAACGGTTAGTGTTACTTCAATATTTATGCTTACTCTATTCTTCCATTGTACTTGATCAATGGTCGAGAATGCTCTTGAATTAGATCAACGATTAATGTTACTTCGTGATTTTGACCTTTGACAATTGGATGATAACAGAGGATTCAATATCCCTGAAGTTAGTAACCCCAGAGTGATGTGATTGTGAAGTCATTTTTGAAGTGGAAATGAATGAGTTGTTTCCACATGTCACCTAGATTCATGAATTTCATATACCTAAAGTTCCAACTAGACTTTGACACCTGCCACCATTTGATTGCACCACATGCCCTTACTGACGTGGTCTTGTTGATGTGGATCTACTGATGTGTTGCATGTCATCCTCATGGATCTAATTATCATAGGTTCATCTGAAGTTTCTTATTGATCTAATGATTATCGTTGCTTCAAGAATTTGACACTTTTGAGACTTCGATCTAATCCTCCTGAATTGGCAAAGTATCGAATAGATCTATCATGTAGATATTTCTTCTCTTGATCCTATGGCCTATATTTATTCCATAACTCCGGGGTTTGGGATTTATTGGCTCATCTGAGCTATTTATTATTGGTGTAGGTCAAGGCCGAAGTTGACTGGGCTCTGAAATTTGTTACTCCAGATCAATTGTTTACCTGATTTCCTCATTTGACAGTCGACGCGAGTTCATGACTCTGGGGCCTTGGCCTTTGGGTGATTCTTTTTTTCCCACTTCCCAATTCTCCCGCAGTGAGATTCCTTGAAGAATAAACCTTGAGTAACTTGACTTCATCTAATAGTCCTTCTTTAATCCGAAAATCTTAAAATGATCCAAAAATTGTCAAGAATTCAACTATTTGGGATCTTGGGCCTTTGGCCTTGCTTATGCTATCCTTCCACTTTATTTTTATCGGGCGATCATTATAACTCCTGGAATGTTTCTCAGATCGGAAGACTCATGTCCACTTTGGGACATCGTCTTCGACTAAAATATATTTTCATTCAGGTAATTTTATGTGAAGTAGTTAGTGCAAAATTTGACCATTGCTCCTCCTACACTATCTGATGGTTTAAATCACTCCCATATATTCAATAAGATGACCATGATTCTTTACTTAGTTACGAAAGTTTACTCTGTCATCCAATGGTCATATTTATATCCGAATTATGAATGAACGACACCAACTCCTTGATTTTTATAAAGGTTTCGACCTATAAAAATTCTTTTTATGAAACCCGATCTCCTGTGTGACTTCAAAATCACTATATCTTCTTAGCTTTGGAAAAAGTACCTGTAAAAAAAAATCATCGATCCTTGACATTGATCGAATATTACATCGATGAAATTTACCAGACACTTTTTCTACTGAACTTTAGCCTTGCTTCTCTGCTGCATTATCTTTCCATCAATGACCATTCATTATTAATGGACAGACCTTATTGGCCATCCTGACACTAATTCCAATTGCATAACTTTTTTCATGACTGATTCATGTTTCCATCAATGAAAACTCATAACCAACAATGTAAACAATCTCCCCCTTTGTCATTGAGGGAAACATATCTGTAAAAAAAAATGAGTTTGTATCTTTTCTCTAGTTATCATTGATCTCCTTTTCTATCTAATGCCGAATTTGTTTTCTGCTTAAATTTGTTTTACTGCTTCTGTCCCCCTTTGATATCAATGAAAAAGAGTGAGGCTTTGACTATTTTTCTCCCCTGTGAATTTATTGACTACTTATCTCAGTCCATTGGGATATTTGTGTTCAAATAATTAGTCTTCTTGATACTAACTTGTAGTGATACAAATTTTTAGTGATCAAGTCTTTTAAACTTAATCTAATTACTTTCTTATCTGATAACCAAAATACTCCCCTTGAGTTTTTATTGAATTTCCTTTGTGAAATAGAACAAGAGTATGAATCTTATTGATCTTCTTGATCTACTTCTTATTCTTCTTTGATTTCATAGGAATATCAATTGAGGATTAATACCAATTGATCTAATACCAATTTTGTTATAAATTTATATTTGTTGATCAATACCCCTTTAACCTCTCTACTTTTTTTTCTCTTCTCCCCTTTTTACAAAAATGAAAAAAATGATATTTTCTTACTCCCTACGAGGTTATACTCCCCCTAAGGAAATGTTCTCCTTTGTCCAGTTTCTCCTTCCTGTATTCTATAACTCACCCTATCAATGATTTTTATTTCTTTGGCTAAAGGAGTATGACATCGTCATGATTGTGTCATATTATTCTATATGGACTTCCCTTTCTTGATCTTGATCTATTCTTATTGAATATCACATTCTTTATTAGGACCTTTGCCCACCATTTTCATGGCATAAATTTATTCATTTTCAGGTGCAAGATCATCTTTCTTGCTTTCTACTTCATATTTTATTCTCCATATATTTCTATGAGATATTCTACTATTTGGACCTTTCCTTTCTAATTTTGTTTTTGGATACTTGTCTTCTCCTTTCTTATTCCAAATTTTATTAGGTTTTCTCCTTGACTTGAATAAATTATTTAAGGATTGAATTTTTAAACTCCTGCATCTTTGGTATTTGTGCCCAAACCTATGACAGTTGTAACATCTCATTGTATGACAAAAGTTTGTTGTGTGCCCAACAAAATTGCATCTCCAACATCTAATTGAGTTTTTATATTTTACTGTACTCCATTTCTTTATAGCCAAAGTTATGAAAAGAAAAGAAATAGCCATTCAATGTGTTTCCATTCTTGAATTTATTTTGTCTTGAGAGATTCATCTTTTGATTTTCTTTTTCCATTTTACTTTTATAGCTTCCTTCCTTAACAAAGTTCATGACTCGTAATTGCTTTGTAATTGCACCTTTTCATTTTGAGAAGGATGATCCTTTCTCATGTTTGTAAATGGTGATCCATTTTTCATTGTCTTACTTTTTATTGTATCCAAGATCAGTTTTGTCATCAATCAATCTTTGATTGTTACAAAAATTATCTAGGATAGATGAGCTATTCTGAAATTTGACAGATTTTTTTGTCTTTTCATCCATCTCTTTTAGATTGACTATTTTCAATTTCAACATGTGACATGTCTCTTCCTTTTTAGTTAATTGAATCTTTAGGGCTTCTTCCACTTTCTTATCATGTTCAAGTTGAGTCTTCAGATTGATGACTATTTCGTCTGCCTCATCCAAGACTTCTGTTATAGAAATATCTTCCTCACCCTATGCAATCTTGCACAAAAGGCCTTTTTCCATTTCTGTGTGCAGACTTGTCATCCCCTTTTGCAAATCTCAAAGTTAAAAATACAACTTTTCCACATATCTGCACCTTTCCTACTACACAACATGCATATATGCAGGTTGCACCACTACAACCCATGTACATAGGGAAATGTGCCCAAAAATGAAAATGGTGTCAGGTTTCCACATCATGTCATGAGATCAATGATCTTTGTCCTTCCATATAATGGAAACGTTCAAAATCGACCCTTCAATTCCCCTTGAAGGCTATAAATGGGCCAAATATGAGCTATGAAAAAGAGGAGAAAGAATTTAACTTTGATAGAGAAGTTACCGTGGAGGAATTATTCACTTCACATTGAGTATGCATCCCTTTATCCTTTAAGTCTTAAAATGTTGTTTAGCCCCCAAGCTCTTCCCTTGTTGACTGAGAACTCCATTGTCTCTTTTACATGAGCTTTCCTTTCGTGGAGGATTGAAGTGGTGAAGGCCCAGCTGGAAGGAACTTAGTTTCTTGGTTCTGAACTATGTTGGCATGAAAGTCTGTAACTTACTCACTTATGTTGATTGTATCTTAATAGAAATACTCTTTTCTCATCCAATTGATATTTTGAAAATATTTGAATTATTATTCCATTGGCATATTTGTTATGAATATTAATGGATTATGCTATTGAATGTGCTAACATCATATATTATCACCATATGCTTGCATTGATTGGTTGTTCAGGACTAGTTGCAGGTGTATTTCTTTGGGTCAAGTGCTCAACGATGGACTTCATCAAACGTCTGGATGAGATAGGACTTTTATCTTGTCTTGCTACCATATTTGTTTATATAGCATACTTGAGAATATAGTTGATTTCTGCAGTCATTTAAGTCTGTTGTGGTTTACCCCTAGTCATAGAGAGATTTTCCTCATAACAGAATTGACGACCATAATGGGGATTGAATCTTCTTTCTTGGGGTTTGTTGTGTTTTTCTCCTTAGATGGATCTCGCTCATATTGATTTTCTTATCATATGATTTCTTGACAACCTATGTTCACTCTGGATCTGAGTCTTTCATCCTTCTTATCCTAGTTATGTTTTTGACACATATACATCGATTTTTTCTTGACAATCGCATACATATGCATCATGTCCTTCTACAAGCTATGTACATACATGTGATGTCCTTCTACAAGCTACGTACATATTCCCTTTTTCCTTGAATAGTCGCATACATCAACCTCTTTTGCTTGATTTTTGGGTTTGGTGGTTTTTGGGTAGGTTTTGATGATTGTTGAGTCTTCTTGGGTCATTGTAGTGACATTAAGTGTCTGTGGAATGATAGGAAACTTGTCTTTGGTTGAACTTTTGGGCAGTGCCTTTCTCATCATATTTTCGTTTCGATTGTCCTTGTACATTGGGTTGGGTGTTTTGCTCCTTGGTATCCTACTTGGGTTATCTTTGTCTATACACAATAGAGTATTTATATATCAAGTTGTTGTTGATTCCATGCATTTTAATTTTTGTTATATTAAAAATACAAAAACATTTGTCATTTTACATTGATTGGAATTTTGATCTTTTGAGTCTTTGTCATTTATCTTAGTACATGTAAAGAAAGATTGTATTTTTATTTAGAATTGTAGAATTCAATTGAAAATTGCATTTTTTAAGAAGCATATCATTTATTGAAAATTGAAGTTAGGACTTTTCATTGTTTTCATATTCATTTACTTTACTTGCTAAGTCATAACATCACTAGTTTCACGACCGCACCTTTTGAGTAAGAACGGCCATTAAAATTAACGCTATAATTTAAAATTGATTAGTAACAATTTTATTTTGTAGGGTGCACAAACTAGCTTAGGATTTAGTTCCTTGGAATATGATTGTGTGAGTAAAATTCTCCAAGGCTATTAAATAAACATATATGTGTAACTAAGAGAGTGGAGAAATCCATTGTATAATCGGTAAGATGAAGAAGATTTGCTTACACAAGTGTTAATCATGAGGTCACGTGAGGTCAGTTGAAGGGATATACCCCTGATACCTTCTTAGCGTTAGAGATATTTCTGGGGATCTATTCATATATGGGGATCTTGCTAGTTCCCTTACCTCCGTGAGAGGCGATGCTTTCAAGGTTTTGGAATTTTCTACCCTGCCCATATGGTGGAACTGACTTATGACTGATCACCTATGCATTGGTTATACCGTGGTTTCTAAGTTGCTTGAATTAGGTGCCACATAGGTTACTTGTAGCGTTTATTCTAGAGGTACCCTGGGTCAGATAAGGGTCGGACAACACACATCCTTTATGGAGGATTACCCCTCTAGGGGGATCTAACCGATTGGTTGTTAAGCCCACGAGGGCCCTTTTAACTGATTATGTTACCTTTTATGTTTAGAAGGGTGTCTGAGGCCCCTATTGGGCGAGGCATACCTACTTTAGGGAGGGAGGTAGGCCCGTTTCAACCACTTTATCATATTTGTGTGCATATTGGTTGTTTGATTATTTTTGGTGTGCTCTTTCATTACTAGTTGGCCTTAGGATTTGATTTTATATCTTGAGTCTTAATTCATCATGGACTCAGACCATCTTCCCTGTCGGTCTTGCTTCTTGTTACAGCTACCACCAGATTTCGAGTCTTTGCCTTCTAAAATGCGTAGAGTTATTAAAAGTGGTACACACACCTCCACTTTTCAGACTTGTGATTGTATAAGGATGACTACTGAACTGTAATGTCCCCCACCTCTTAGAGAGGTAATTAGGAGACTCACTGGCCTAGGCACCCCCACTAGGTCATAGTCTCACACTGAAGGGGGGAAAAAAGTCAAGAAGTTAAAAGCTATATTTTTAAGTTGACTTAAGAAAGGAAAAGGAAAGGAGTAAAAGATAACTCAACAGAAGAATAAAAGATTAACCCTGGGAGTTAACCTAACTCAATAGAGAATTAGAAGGAAAAGTACAAGTAAGAGGCTGGTGTGCACCTATTAATCATTCTGGTTTTGGATTAGCATTTGCTATTGCTCTTGAGCATTCAGTTTGGGGGTTTGCTATACAAACCCTTGTGAGCAACTCAGTGGTGAAATATCCACTCACCTTGTTCCGCAGCTTGGTCTCGGGGATGAAAGACTCCTCCACACCATTCTAGTCTCAACCCATCTCCATCTAGTGCTTCAGAAGGGACATGACCATCAGTTTGAGGGATTTTCTATAGGGTTATCATCATTCTACATTTGTCTGCAGATTGGGACGTCTTGGAGCCATAGGGGACGTCCTGTAATTCAGTAAAACTCGGATCTAGGGAGATCTGCTTGAGATCTGAGTCTGAAAATTCTCCCACGGGATTCTCATAGCCCGATCTATATTCTTGGAGAGTTTCAGAGCATTTGGAGGCCTCCTTCATTAGGGCCGAACCAACTAGGGTTTCAGTCATCTAGTGGGGCACCCCATTCAGTGGGAAATTCAGATCTATGGAGATTGGGGGGAGCTTGGAGATTCAGGCACTTGGGCTATTCTTACCATCGCCCGATCTATATTCTTGGAGAGTTTCAGAGAAATTGGAGGCCACCTTCATCAGGGCAAAACCAGTTAGGGTTTCAGTCATCCAGTGGGGCACCTCATTCAGTGGGAAATTCAGATCTACGGCGATCAAGAGGGATCTTGGAGATTCAGGCACCTGGGTTATTCTTACCATCACCCGATCTATCAATTGGCATATTTCTTAGGGTGATTGGACACTTATGGCAGTAGGTCCGAGTTATTGAGGGTTTCAGCCTTCTATTGGAGCGTGGCATTCTTCAGCTGGAGAGTTTGGCATTCAGATCTTCTTGTATTGATCTTCATTTCTTATTCAGCCTTTGGAGGCATTATTTTGTATTAGCAGGAGAATTTTGTAGCAGCTCATATCTATTGCTTGTACGACCATCCGAGGTTTATGCCAGATCTGCCATCTATTGTATTGATCTTACATTGCTCATAATAAAAAGGTCATATCTTTGCTTGTGCTTCTACATCTTGAATATATTGTGATCTCCATGTGTTGATGAATATTGTATGCACTTAATAACTCAATAAATTAGTAGTAGTTAGTGATTCCAAGAAAGAATTTGGCTTGGGATCATTACAGTGGTATCAGAGCCTTGATCCTCCAAACCCGTGGAGAGATCGGTGCATGCAGAAGTATAGGGGAATTGGTATGGGTCGAAGGAAGATAAACAACAGTGAAATAGAGGTAGAAATAGAAGGGTCAGGAGACAGCCATGAGCCTCAGGGCTTGGCTCTCTTAGTAATTAAATTTTATAAGTTCCAACAAAACATGAACCGCACAGAAATCACATTGGTATGACAGTTGGATGAGTATCAGGAAACCAACAGAAGGGGACAAGCCGATATCTCTAAAACCTTAAAGAAAATTGATGAGAATCTACAGAAGATGAACGAGAACCAAACTAGGATAACTGACCTTCTGATGCAAGTAACCCATCGAGGCAAAGATCCTGATACGTATGGGAAGAAGGAGGCCTGAGGGTCTGGTGGTACCCATGAGGAAGATAGATATAACCCAGAGAAAGCAGTAGGATCCGAATGAAGTCTTGGAGGTGGCACATTCCATGGGCAGATGGGTAGCAGGACCAATCATAGGCCATACGTGCCAGTGTTCACAGATGAACCACTAGGCCAACACTCAGGCAGCAGAGCTAACCCGAGACCATACATGCCCACATTTACAGATGAGCAAGAGTAGCATGAACAAGTTGAAGATTTTGTGGCACAATTAGCCAGGAGCACCAGGGAATACTACAGCTTGGATATGAAAGTTCAAAGAAAGATGTCCCTAGACCAGTATTGTCAACTCAAGTTCAGAAACCATCCTAGGATGAACCATAGGGGCAGCTTTGAGTTTGAGCGAAGGGCAGGGAAGATAGAGATTCCATACTTTGATGGTACGGCTAAGATGACAGCACAAGCATGGGTGCAGAAGCTGGATACTTACCTGCAAC
>ML783111.1:371916-391283 GCA_009831015.1 Picea engelmannii
TTGTGATCTCCATGTGTTGATGAATCTTGTATGCACTTAATAACTCAATAAATTAGTAGTAGTTAGTGATTCCAAGAAATAATTTGGCTTGGGATCATTACATGAACTGAGTCACCAAAATACTGGGAGTCCCTCGACTCCCACACCTACTATAATTAATGGAATCCCTTCGACTCCTACAACCACATTGGTTGTAGTGTCGGAGGAACCTGTCATCATTGTTGCCCATCCTATAGTGAATTATCAACCTATTTCCATGAATCCATTTCGTTCTCTTGGTCACTCACTAGGCTATAATGTTCAATCCATCCCGATGGCCTCTAGTCCTTTTTCCTATGGTATGTCGAATTTTACTTCGCAGTTTTCAAACTCCATCCCAGTCATTGGCCCTAATGTTAGCACTGGACTTGGAGGCACAACTCCTCCTTATCCTTCATTCTCATTTGGTGGCTCTCAGATCCCTCAAATGACTACTACAATGGGATTCATTCCCTCTTTTAACCCTGGGTCTAATCCTGTTGCTTATGGATGTTGTAACCAACTTCACAGACATGATTCTGCTCAATTTATGTCATTTTCCCTCACCTCCTCAGTGTCGATTCCAACCAACATTTTTGGCATGCCGAAGGTCAGTTTCACACCTTGGTAAAACCCCAACCCATAGCCTCTTTGGTTGGGGGCAGTTTTTACAACCCTCATTAGAACATTCCTGCTAGAATGATGCCCAACCTACCTCTTATGAATCATCCTGGAGGAGGGTATTACAATCTTAGGCAGGGCCACAGTGCTTACCAGAACCCTAGATGTGCTGCAATTCCCCAAACAAAATCTTTCCAGGGATCTTAGGGCCAGATGTCGCAACCCCATCCTCCTTTTCTGGCCACGCTCAATGTGTCAGACTATTAGTAGTACGAATGTCGTTACACCAAAACTCGTAGGTGATTGGTAAACTCACCACCACTAGATTTCAATGATCCATGAGAGGCGATTAGTCCCTTGTCACAATACACCAAGGAGCGTTGACTACTTCCAATTTTGTGCAACAATCTCCCCCTCAGCACGAGCCGAGTGTGTATCGAACTCGCGACCTCTCCCTCTAATACCAATTTTTGTAGTGATCAGGTCTTTTCAAAACTTAATCTAATCACTTTCTTATTTAATAACCAAAATAGTTCCCCTGAGTTTTTATTGATTGTTCTCCTGCTTTGTTTCTAAAAGGGTAGTTTTTTCTGACGAGGTCTCTCCTCTTGTTATCTCTACAGGATGTCATGTACATCATTTTGTACACCATAATGCTTCTTATGGGGATGTCATTGTCCTACTAGAACACTGCACAATTGTAGCTCATATTATTCAAACAACCCTTGGATCTTCCCATTTGTTCTCATCAATTTTTATCCAGTTGTATCCATCATTATCCCATATGCTTCTTTAATCTACATTGCTCTTAAGTTGTCTAGGAAATTTTATACTATGTTTGTCACATGACTACAATTCATTTTGCAGCAATTGACTTCACTCTTGTTCACTTTTTTGGTATTTTCTATCCACATCTGTGAGTGTCCTTGTTTCTTGAACTTTTTTCTTTGATCTTCTATTACTTCAACTTCATTTTTCTTCCTTGTTTCATTTACTCCTTTTGTCGTATTGTATGAATCATTCCTCATTGACTGTTTTCTTGAGTTCCAATAGTTATTGTCTTTGTGGCCATATCCACCACAACTATAGCATCTCATAGTGCAACAATGTGCAACAATATGTCCAACATGATTCCAGTTCCAACATCTTATACTATTTTTGAACCTACCAACTTGGTTTCTTCCATGATGCCTACAATCCAAGGCTTTATGACCATATTCATTACAAGAAAAGAAATAACCATTAAAAACATTCTCATACCTTCTTTGATTCATCCATGAAGGTGTATCACTTATAAACTTTCTTTGAGGTGTATGAGTATCTTATGGATGTCTTCCCTGATCGGATCTTCTAAATTTTGTAGTGTTTCTTTCATTTCTTGAACATGAAGAACCTAAGTCATACCTTCTTTCACCTTTTACAAATGAAGGAGTTGTGTCAGACTTTTATTCATCTTTTACAAATCAAGGACCTGTGTCAGACCTGTCTTCATCATTTACAAATGAAGGACCTATGTCAAACCTATTTTCACCTTTTACTAATGAAGGACATGCATCAAGTTTCTTAGGAGTATTGACTTCTTCCTTGTTGTATCCAAAACTAGATTTGTCATTTGGTGATATTTGACTATCCAAGATCTCATCCAGGGTCATGGAGTTGTTCAAGAACTTGATTTGAGTGTTTGACTTCTCAACCTTCTTTCTAAGATTCACAACTTCTGCTTCCATCTCATGACAGGATTCTTCCTTTTTGTTAAATTGGTTCCTCACTACCTCCTTTCGGCTTCTTCAAGTTGGATTTTAAGATTGACATAGCTTTCCCTTAGTTATTTTAGTTATAAAAGGTTTTTGCTTGGTTCATCATATTCCTTCTTTTCTTCTTTTGCTTGACTAATTTCAATTTTCAGTCTCTCGATCTCCTCTTTCTTTTATTTTGTTAGATCAATAAAACAATATTCCAATCTTTTGATCTCTTCTTCTTTGTTTTCTAACTGAATATTTTGCTCAGATATGATTTCTTCATTGTCATTGATCTTTTCTTTTAATTCCAGGATATGCCTTTGATTGCTAAGCTCATCATCTTCCTTCTTTTTTTTTTTACTTGACTAATTTCTTTCTTCAACTTCTCGATCTCCTCTTCTTTTTCTTCTAACTGGTTATCCTACTCATATATTATCTTTTCATTGTCCTTGAGAATTTCCTTTATTTACAAGATGTGATTTTGACTCTTTTCAAGAAATTCTTTAGTGTAGTCATGAAGATAGCTATAGTGTGAATCATTATGGTCATAGCAGTATTCATAGAGACTCCAATCAACCTTTTGTTTGGCCTTTAATAGTTATTATTATACGTCTTACATGAGACAAATGCTAACAAAACATTCTTTTATTGTGTCTGAGTATTCCTCTTTACTTGCAGGGGAGGATTCAATATCAACATTATTGCAATCGAAATATTGTGGAGAGTATTTACCTTTATTGATGACTAAGTCTTCCTCTTCATCTTTGATAGGAATTTATTTTGTGTCTTGTCTTTTGATTTGATACATATATTCTAACTTTAGCCATAAGTCCATGGTAGATGTGCATAGTCTTTTTCTTTATTTGACGGTATCTGATAATCCATTGAGAAGAATCCTCATTGCCACTTCATTGTTCTTCCTTACTCTTCTTTGGATTGTAATCTTGGATATATTCTTTGATGTAGTTAAGTCCCAGGGCTTGCTTACTACTGAATTCCAAAATTCATATCCTCTTGACTTCATATACTATTTCATATTTTCTCTCCAGGAAGAATAATATGTTCCATCAACTAGGGGAGCTTCAATTGCGGAGAGAGCCATTTTTCCACCCATTTCTTCAGGATCTACCTTCTAGTGGTTAAAATGTGCTAAAGGAACTCACTATGATACCATTTTTTGTAGTATGAATATCGTTACACCAAAAACTGCAGGTGATTGCTAAACTCACCACCACCAGATTTCAAGGATCCATGAGAGGCGATTAGTCCCTTGTCACGATACACTGGGGAGCACTGACTACTTGAAATTTCATGCAACACATAATTTTCTAAGTTGATGAATGACCTTGTGTTTCATGATCCTACATGGCCCCCCGTTCCCACCAAGCTTCCTTCAGATATTCCGAAATTTGAAGGAAAGAATGGTGAGGATCCTGGTGATCACGTCACCACCTTTCACTTATGGTGCTCCTCGAAATCCCTTAATGATGATTCCATTTGGTTAATATTATTTCAACGCACCCTCATAGGGGTTTCCACAAAATGGTATATCGAGCTACCTAAGGGGGAATATGGGACCTTTATCCAGATGGTGCTAATATTACTTAACCACTTCCAATTGTTGGTTCATTACGATGTTGGCCTAGAACTTTTGTCGACCTTACGCTAGGACAAAGCCACTCATATCTCAGATCACATCTAGGAGTCGTGTAGATGAAAGAGATTGATAAAGACTTGCATACCCCCATATTTCCTATTAGAATAGTTCCTTAAGTCCTTGCAGCCTCTTATTTCGAAGGATGTTTCTACATCCAGGGTTACATATGAGGAAGAAGAAATATTCAAAGCCCAGAAGTTAGATCTTATATATGCTCAGTCTGGGATGTTATACGAGATTATTCCGGATGCACTGAGGTCAAAATATGACCCTAGAAACAATCCTGGACCTCATGCTGATGGCATTGTAGGCTCATGTAGTGTGAAATAAATAGACTCGGTTACAAGCCATTTGAAATATTTGTCTCTAAACCAATCTCCAGGAGGGCCAACTTCGTCTGTGTCTTCCAATCCCACTCATTCAGGGGATGTACATTTTGTTTAATCATCAACCGACCAAAATGGTAACCAATAAATAGGAAAGAATAATAAGAAAGGATGTAATAATAATCGTAAGGGTGGGAAAAATAATAATAAACCTAGGGACAATGGTAATATTGAGAGGATGAATAATAATGTTGGTGAGGGAAAGAAAGAAAGGCGTAAGGTGAAATTTCCTTGCAAGCTTTGTACATATGATCATCTTACTCATTTATGCCCCAAACTTGCGAAAGATGCAAAGAGCTTATCTCTTCCACCCTCTGTGCTGATGAATCCTTTTCCACAAAACCAACACATGGCCTCGAGCTCCTCAAACACCAGAAATGTGGTCGGTGGAATTGAAAACCCACTGGAATAAGACAATGATCATTTTTGCATCAATATGGTCAATTCTCAGGTTAATGTCGCCACCCAGTCTCGTGATTACATTTCTTCACAGACTGTACCTGGTCTATAATCTCCTCGTCCTCCAGAGATGCCTTTAGAGATCAATAAAATAGGGTCATTGCCTCGTATTCTGAAAGGAGTACTCAGGCTCTGTACCCACAATACAAATTCTAGAGTCACCTATAATTACTCTATTGTTGAGGACCTCGGTAAAACCCCTTGTGAGTTGTTGGCCTTGGAGGTACTCCAAATGTGTCCCTCATAGAGGAATTCCTTGTTATCTACATTAGGAGCTGTAGACCCCAGTAGATAGAAAGTTATCAAGTTCAACGTCACAGATGTGAAGACTTTCTTGCCTTACCATGTGGCATTCCAAATCCATGTGGGGTACTCAAAGTATACCATCAAGTGTGCAGTTGTTGATGAAGGCAATGCAACATGTGTGATGTCCCTGATCTATTGGAAATCTCTTGACTCTCCGAATATTTATCAATATCTAACCATGTTGACTAGTTTTGATGATCATTCCTTCCACCCTCATGGTATTCTTCCTGCATTTGTAGTCTAGTTAGGTGGGAAGACGGTAGAGGTGGATGTCGAGGTGGTTGATGTACCCCTCAATTATAACTTGTTACTAGGACACAATTGGACTTATTCTATGACTGTCGTTGTATCGTCCGTCTTTCACACTCTTTGTTTTCCTCATGATGGGAATATCATGATGGTAGACCAACTATACTTTGTGTATGCTAGACCCAATGAATCCGTTGGACTATCGATCCCCGTGGTCAACAATTCTTAGCTAGAAAATGAGAATATCAGTGTCATAATGTATTCATCCCTTATGGGTACCTTTGACTTCATGGCACCGATTCACCATGCTTACGCCATGTCCAATAGGCTCGTTTCGTCAGATATGTTTGTTCCTTTCTGCACTTCCTATTTTAACAATACTTGGACCCTACCTTCCTCGACTTTGTCTTGTGAAGGTCAGTCACATGCTGGAATGGACATGCCACTATCGACAATGGAGATAATGTATCAAGTTGGTCTTGAATATTCCTCCAAACGTGATCCTATTACCTCACCGATGGACGAGGAGGATCCTGTTCTTAAACCCATGTGGGAAACTTCGTTGTATTGTTCACATGACTGCCTCGATGATAATTCTCCCTCGGATGAAGCTATCATCAAATCCATGAATGGTTCTGATGAACCTTGGGATGATATGCATCATTGCTCTTATTTTCTCCCAAAGCTTGCTAGAATCGAATAAGATGACTTTTGATTTACTTTGAGAAAGATAGAGGGTCACGTCGTAGTTCCACTTGATATGCACGACATTCATGCCGAAGGAAATATGGAGAGTGTCTATCCTACCGTCATGATCGATATCTCTCGTACGTCTAGAAATATTGAAAATGTACACATCAGTGTGGATTGTTCACCAGAAGAAATCTTGATCTACACCGAGATCTTCAAGGAATTCTGAGATGTATTTGTTTGGTCATATGAAGATATGCTAGGAATTGACCCTCGAATTTTTGAGCATGAGATTAGAACTTATTCGAGTGCTAAGCCTGTTCAAAAACATCTTATAGCTATAATCCCCAGAAGGCCCCTCCTATTAAGGAAGAGGTTGAGAAATTGCTTAATGATGGTTTTATCTACCCGGTTCCCTTGACTCAATGGGTATCCAATCTTGTTCCTGTGAGTAAGAAGCAAGGAACCATCTGTGTATGCATGGATTTTTGTGACCTAAGAAATCTTGTCCTAAAGACAACTTCCCAACACCTTTCATCGATCAGATTCTCAAAAAATGTGCGAGAAGAAAAGGTTTTTATTTTATGGACGGATTTTTAGGTTATAACCAAATTCAAATTAAATCAGAGGATCGACACAAGATGAAATTTATTTGTCGTTGGGGCACTTTCTCATACTGGAAGATGCCTTTCGGCCTTAAAAATGTCAGAGCAACCTTCCAATGTGCTATGACCTTCACATTCCATGATATTAAGAATATAGTTGAAGCTTATCTTGATGATCTTGTTGCTCACTCTCGTAAGAGAGAAGATCACCCTAAACACCTTCAGATAGTTTTTGAAACATGTCATCATTATAGAATCTGGTTGAACCCTCATAAATGCATCTTTTGCATTAGGTTTGGACATCTTCAAGTATTTTTAGTCTCTAAGACAGGGATCATGGTAGATCTGTTAAAAGTTGAGGCAATACTTCGATTGCCTCCCCCGTGCACTATTCAACAACTTCAAGGTTTACAAGGGAAATCTAATTGTTTACTTCATTTTATAGTAAACTATGCCAATATTACTAAGGGTTTCATGCATCTTTTGAAGAAGGAAACCCCTTTTATCTGGGATGAGTGGGCCCAAGAATCCTTCAATGCTTTGAACAAAGCCTTGGTATCGATGCCTCTGCTAAAGTCTCCTGACTACCGTAGGTATTACTTTATTTATGTCGTCATGTACGAAGAGAAAATTGGTATGGTTTTGGTTCAGGAGGATGATGAGCTCCGTGACCACATCATATACTATCTTAGTCGAAACTTATTTGGTCCTGAGCTCCAATGTTCTCACATTGAAAAGCTAGCTTTAGTTGTCGTCTACGCAGTCCAATGATTACGCCAATATATATTGCTTTGAAAAGTTATTTTGGTTGTCGATATCAATCCATTTTAATACGTCCTTACCATGTGTATCATAGGGGGAAATACAATAAATGGATTGTCATTTTACAAGAATTTGATCTCTGCTTTTCTTCTATGAAATCCAAGAAATCACTAGTATTTGCAGAGTTAATATCTGACTTCCCACGATTAGACAAGGATGTCATTCATTTCGATTCCTTTGTGGATGAACACATTTTCCTTGTCTCGTCCTCTGACCCCTTGTATGGAGACATTTTTCTCTATCTTAAAACTTTGAAGTTCCCTCAACATCTCTCGCGATATGACCGATGATGTGTACAATACCAAGCTAATAATTACATTATCATCGACAAAAATTTGTATCGTCGAGGAATATACAATATCTTGTGTCTTTGTTTAACTCACGAAAAAGATGATTCAGTTCTAAACGATTTCCACAATGGAGCTTTTGGTGGTCATCTATATGGGCTTGCGACAACCCAAAAAAATATGCGAGCCAGTTATTTCTGGCCATCTATATTTAGAGATTGCATTGAAGCGGTTAAGAAGTGTCACAGCTGCCAGGTGTTCACTTAGAAAATTCACTCGCATCTACCCTTATCCATCCATTCATTACCTTCCATCCCTTCAACAAGTGGGGGATGGACTTTGTGGATTGCAACCCAACTTCAATTGTGGGGCATCATCACATTATTGTGGACATATACTACTTTACTAAGTGGGTCAAGGCCATGCCTACAGATAAATTCGACGAGAATACTGTCACCTTCTTCATATTCAATCAAAGTATCGCAAGTTTCGGTATCCCAAGTGAGATTGTCATTGATCATAACAACCACTTTCAAAATGAAATGATGAAAGAACTAGAATACAACATGGGGTTTAAGCATGGTCATTCTTCCCATTACTACCCCCAGGAAAATGGAGATGTGGAGCTTGTCAACAAGTCTCTCAAAACCATTTTGTAGAAAATTTTCAGCTAGAACAAATCAGATTGGCATATTATGTTATATCATGCACTCTGGGCATACCGAAACTATGTCAAGACTGCCATTATATTTTCTCCTGTCCAGTTAGTATACAGTGTGGAGTCTATCTTACCTATTGAATGTGAAATCCCTTCTCTTATATTGGTAGTCACACTCCTCCCTAACATTTTTGATCTCGAGCGATGCCTCATACACCTAGAGAGCCTTGACGAGCAACATCAAGACACCTCTACAGATATCGAGGTGAATAAAATATGTGTCAAGGTCTAATACAATAATTATTTATGTCCTTGGTTTTACTTTGAGGGTGACTTGGTCGTTTTATATGATCAAGCCAAAGAATTGTTGGGGGAAGGCAAGTCCAAACCCATGTGGTAAGTTCCCTATATCGTACGACGTTTCTTAGAAATAGGAGCCTATGAGTTAGAAGATTATGAAGTGAGAATGTTGGTTGAGCCCAGGAATGGTCTCTACTTGAAAATATATTATGCTTGAGCCCCAAGCTTGGGCATAACCCTTTGTGTACTAATGTAATTTATTGTATATATCTTTTCCCTTTGTTTTTTGTCTTCCACTTACTTATTGAGTTTTCCCTTGTTTGGAAGATGTCAACGGAGTCTTCGGTCTACTTAGGATTCGTATACAGAGCCAGTCATCATACACAAAACTTAGCTTATGCGGCTTGTGTGCTTTACTCACCCGGGGGTATATTGGTGTCTTCAGGTGGTGTATCCTAGGGCCATCCACGAATGATGTGGTCGAATATAGCGTCGTTATAGAAATTTTGTGCGATGCCATTTTACATGGTATTCTCTCTTTGGAGGTTCACCTAGATTCCCAGTTAGTAGTATGCTAGTTGAATGGAGGTTACTGTGTGTGTGATCCTACATTACTCCAAAGATTCCTATGGCTACACCTTTTAGAGTGACAATTTGATTTTATTACTTACCATCACATAACTAGGAGTTCTAATTATGTATCTGATGCTTATTCTAATTTCATTTTGGATTGGCATTTGTCACATAACTAAAGAAAAGAAACAAATATCACCAATGTACACATTGTAATATAAGTAAATTCGAAGAACCCTGTTTTATATATATTTAATAGTTTTGTCCTATATCTTCAATTACTACATATCTTTTTTTAGATCAAAATATTTAGTTTTCAATATTTTGATTTCCTCCTTATTTTCTAGTTGAATCCTTTTGAGGTTGATGGCTTCTAATTCAACCATTTGGTATGATTCTTCCTTTTTACTTTATTGGATCCTCCAGGCTTCTTCCTTTTTCTTATCTTCTTCAGTTTGAGTCATTAGATCTCTATTAGTACCTTGATTTATCTTTTTGAGGTTGATGATTTCCAATTCCAACATGTGGTAAGAATTTTCTTTCCTAGTTAACCAAATATTCAAGACTTCTTCAGTTTCTTTAGTCTCCTCAAGTTCAGTTTTTAGACTGTTAACCAATTCTTTTATTTATTTTAGTACTTATTTTCTTTTATTATCACATGTCTTTAATTCTTCCATCTCTTCTGTTAGATTAGAAACTTCGGTTTTCAAACTTTTAATATCTTTTTTTTGTTTTCTAGCTGAAACTTTTGTTCATGCTCTTCATGGTTAGATTGATCTAACTCATGTAGTAGAAACATATATTTCTTTTGAATTTTCTCCAACTCTTCTAGAGTGCACATAGTTGTGTACTCAAGATGGTGAAGAACATCCTTAGTAACTTCAATATATAGGCCATTTCCTGGTTCCATACTAATCACTTGAAATGTATTTATAACATTAGTTTTAAAATCTAATAGTTTTTCTTTAGTGAATACTGAGGTATTACTCAATTCCTTAATGAGGTTGTCTTCTTAATTGTTGACCGGGGTTTGCATCAAATTGTGCATTTCATTCTGATTAGAAATATCTTTCTCGTGTATTATGATCTTCAATCTGATTGAAATTTTCTTTTTCTTTATCTTGTTCCTTAGCTTTATAAGAATTCTCTTCTTCTTAGTTTTGTTCTTTAATCTAACAAGAATCCTCTTTATCTGAGCCTTGTAATTACTTTGATAATATTTCTCTTCTTCTCCTGCTTCATTTTGAAAACAATTTTCTAGGTGGAGCCATAATTCTTTAGTAGATTTGTAGTGTCTCATTTTTTCTTTGACTTGGTATCACAATCCATCCTGGATTTATTTTAAGGCTAGTGAATTGTTTCTCCTTGCTTCCTTTGAAGTTTTGGTCTTTCTCTTCAAAGTAGTTAAGTTCCAAGGCTTACTTACTATCGAATCCCAAACTCCATATCCTCTTGACTTCAAATATATTTTCATATTTTCCCTCCATGAAGAATAATACGTTCCATCAAACAAGGGAGATTCATTTATGGAGAGATCCTTTTCTCCACCCATTTCTTTAGAATCTACCTTCTAGTATTTAAATTATGTTGAAGGCACCTGCTCTGATACCAATTGTTTAAATGCACAATTGACCCTGAGAGGGGGCATTGAATAAGTGTCACAAAACTTTGGACAATTTTCCAATTTTCCTAAATTAATTGAACAACATATATTTATTTCAATTTCTCAACCAATATATAAAAGAATAAATATTTTATTTATTTATTTAACTTGAATGAATACATAAGATCAATCTTCATCTTCAAAAAATTATGAGAGACCCAACTCATTGTTACAAGAATCATCTTGTATTTCTTAGATCCAACTAAGAAATGATGAATCCAACTATCATAAAAAGTCCTAGCTTGTTGATCTCAGATCCAACTGATATGTGAGGAATCCAATCCTCATACAAGACCCAACTTGTAAGTAGGCACCGACCTAATATAATGAGCCTTCATTCAATCCATTATATATAAATATTTACTTCAACAAATTCAACTACATCTTTTTTTCACCATACTTATTTGTTTATATAGTCTCCAAATAGGTATGATTTGGAAGCATTATGCCTTTTGATATTCAACCATTGTACCTTTTCATTTAAATGATAATATTAAACTTTAAATAACATCATTTTTCCTTTTGATTCTTTATTCATAATACTCATGAATTAAATCTGTTTTAATCATGACTATGTATCGGTTCATTTTACCTTATGAGTTGATCACATATATGGATCGAATCATTATATCGTTCCCATGATTATGTCGCATCATCAGTTTTCTAATAGATCATACTCGATCTTTTACCGATTCTTTGTATTGTTATGGTGTTAATTCTCTGTCAAATTACTCTACCAACCTTGAGTTTTTTACAAAATTGAAATTTGTATGAGCCATTTCTTTCAACTTTGTGTTCAAATGACCATGAGCTCAAAACCACGGGCCTATCTATTTAAGCATTTGTTCCTAGCGCTTTCTTATTCTGTCACTATTCTTCTACACATGACCGTATTCAAGAGTCTGAGGACTTATTACTTCTATCCCCTTTGGCTTCTTTACCTTATCACATGACTGGTGCTGGAGCCAGGTTCTCCAGTACTTCATCCTTAGGGACTTCATATTTTTATAGTCATCCAATCCTCCCAGAATATATTTCTATGAAGTGTGTATACTATATTCACTAGTAGATCAGACAGTCAATATTAATCTTTCGTTCGATGGACAATCCTAGATTATCCATAGGATTCAAAAAAATCGACGGTCATGACTCAATATGTAGTTGAGTGGATGATTCTCATTCACTTCGGGAATTCTATATGACCACAGATGGTGGTTGGGTGTTAATCCAAACCTATGCTTGATAACTTATCAAAATCAACAGTCATGTTTTAATTAGACGTTGAGATAGACGTCTGTTATTTACTCCAAAACTTTGGAGATTCAAGAATCTATGATATTTAAACTGTGATATTGTTCAATCCCTCTGGAGTGATTACCTACCAAATAAGTTATAAAATGGTGATGACCACTTGTTGTCGGTTAACACCTCCTCTTATGTTATCCCTCCACTATGCTTGATTCATAGTTGAGAACTCTCCTGAAGTAGATCAACGATTAGTGTTACTTAGAGATTTATTCTTACTCTATCCTTTAACTGTACTTGATCAACGTTCGAGAATGCTCCCTAATTAGATCAATGATTAACGTTACTTTGTGATTATAGCCTTTGGCGATTGGCTGATAATAAAGGATTGGATATACCTGAATTTAGTAATCCCAAAGTGAGATGATTGTGGCATCACTGTTGACATCGAACTAAATGAATGGTTTTTACATGTCACCTAGATTTGTGACTTTCATATACCTAAAGTTCCAACTAGACCTTGACACTTGTTACCATCGGATTTCACCACGTGTCCTTGCTGACGTGGATCTACTGATGTGTCACATGTTCGCCTCCTAGATATAATGATCGTAGGTTCATCTCAAGTTTCTCATTGATCTGACGGTTGTCGTTTATTCAGGATTATGACACTTTTGAGACTTCGTTCTAATCCTCCCAAATTGGAGAAGTGTCGAATAGATCTATCACCATAGATATTTCCTGTCTTGATCCTAAGGCCTCTATTTATTCCGGAACTCTGGGGTTCAGGATTTCTTGGCTCATTTGAGGAATTTAACACTAGAGTAGGTCAAGGACGGAGTTGAATGGGCTCTGACAATTGTTACTCCAGATCAATGGTTGACGGGATTTCCTAATCCGACGATCGACGTGAGTTCGTGACTCTAGGGCTTCATCCTTCAGGTTATTTTCTTTTTACCACTTCCCAATTCTCCTGGAGTGAGATTCACCGAAGAATAAACCTTGAGTAACTTGACTTCATCTAACGGTCCTTCTTTAATCCAAAAATCCTAACATAATTAAATGGTTTTTGGGAATTTGACTATTCGGGATCTCAGGCCTTTCTCCTTTCTTATCCTATCCTTACACTTTATTTTTATCGGATGGTCAATGTAACTCCTGAAATGTTTATTATATTGGATGACTCATGTATGCTTCGGGAATTTGTCTTTGTCTAAAATATCTTTTCCTTAGGGTAATTTTATCTGAGGTAGTCAGCATTGAATTTGACCATTGGTCCTCCTACACGATCTAATGGTTGAAGTCACTCCGGAATATTCAATCAAATGGCCAAGATTCTTTCCTTTCTTAAGAAGGTTTCCTATGTGATCCAACGGTCGTATTTACATCTGAATTTTGGATGAACGAATCAATTTGCTTGATTTTTATAAAGGTTTCCACCTGTAAAAATTCTCTTTATGAAACTTGATTTCCTACACGACTTCAAAAGAAATATCTCTTTTGAGTTTTGACAAATGTACCTATAACAAAGATCATATACCCTTGACAATGATAGAAGATTACATAGATGACATTTACCAGACGTGTTTTCTCCTGAAATTTAGCCTTGCTCCTCTGTTGCATTCTCTTTCCATCAATGACTCTTCATCACACATGGACATACCTTATTGGCCATCATGACAATAATTTCAACTGTATAATTGTGTTCATGACTGGTTCATGTTTCCATGAATGACAACACATAACCAACAATGGCAACATTAATGGATTGCATTCACATTTTTCTATGAAATTTCTTTAATGTTCTATTCTAGGTATTATTTGATTATTTTCATTCATATTAGGTTCATGTACCCATGGTTTATTGTTATGATTATTCGAGAGGTTGAGTTTGTGGATTGAACCATGCATTATCATTAACAAATATTCCAAGGTCTGGATGGAATAATATACTTTACGTTTACTATTGTCCCAAAACTTATGCAAAGGTCTCCTCTGTACAAATGTGATGTGTACAAACCTTTCTTTTAAAGGAAAACAAGTTTCCTCTATGCAACTATTATGTGTACAAAATTCTCTTTAATCTTGGCATTCCACCTTGGTTTAACCCCTAGAGAACAAGGAAGTTCATTTGATCTATGTCGAAGGCTTTATGAATAGTACCGAAGTATTTCAAATCCCATTCATTAAATTTTAACTCTTGACACAAGCAATGATTTACACATAGTAGAAAACTTAACGAGTCTAATTTTGTTCTATGCCGAAAGGTATATAACTAATTTCACCTATCCTTCTAAATTCATTTTTCATTTACAAGACTATGGAAATTAATCCAATCAAGTGTTAAAGTACAAGAATGCTTTCAACTAATCATAGTTGACATTTCAATGATTTCTCCTTTAAATTTGAGAAGAAACAATTCTTTATCCATTAGCATCATGTGTTACAAATTCATATGATATGTTACTTTTACATAGTTTAAGAACTCGTTGATTATTGTTGTACATTTACCATTTAATATCTCATAGATTATTACTATGTGTTTCTCTTGATTATTAATAGTGTTTGGTACTTTGTTATTTTATATGGATCCAAAAATTAATGATGGGCCTCTTGTATGTGAGGACCCATCAAGCTGCATACACCAAACTCTCCCTTCCTCTGGACATGATTCGTGAATGTGCCTATTGATGCAGGAGCATCACTCCATGTCACCAACATGCCAACCAGCCAGCACATCCAACATGCATTTAATGGAGAAAGGGAGAGGTGCAACCCTCTCAATTTTGAAATTTGAAATTTCAATAAATTTTGTAAGGATGTAAAAGTCGACCACGCATCTATTCAGGAAGTGGTTGAGGTTGCCTTAAATGGTATCCTGAAGCAAGCCCAGGATGTAGTCAAGGCTGGGAATCCATTTATGTAATGTAGTTGTAGGAGCTGCTTCATGATAGTGATATCTCAGAGACGGTGGTTGAGGATAAGCTCATGGGAGCCCTCATTTTGTAAGGAAGGAAGTTAGAGAAAAAAAAGAATTGGGTAGAGAGTTAGGAGGAGAGACCAGAGAAGAGAGGTCTCGTGAGGGAGACGAGACTTGTTACAGTCCATTCTTTGTAAATATTTGTATAGACATACAAATTAATAGAAAGCATTTTTTCCTGCATATTGTGTGTTTGATGTTTACATGTTTTTATGCATATCATGTTTAAATGCATAACCGGTGAAGAATTTCATAAGTTTCAATTTCATCCCATCTTGGAGTTTCCAACTGCAAGGAGTGCACATAGTCCACAAGGTGTGCGTTGACAGAGGTGAGACAACCTCAGGAAAGATCAAGAGGGATGGTGTTGAACCTTCATCAACATAGGTGCAAGGAGTGCATAGGAAGGAACTTTGTCTCGAGTTCAGGGAAGACAGAGCTACTAAAGGTTCTGTAGATCTATGCCAAGAGGGCATCGAACGAGTGCATAGAGTGCACCAGGGAACTCTATTTCGAGTTCTTTTGGGAAGAGAAGTGTCAAGGAGAGACACTCACAAAGTTACTGAATACTCTGTTAAGCTCAGCAAGGAGGGCTTGAGAAGAAGGTCGTTAGGAGGACACCAAATTTTCCTTTGAGGACACAAAAGGGAAAGACCCCTACAGGCTCGGGTAAGAAAAGCTCAAGAAGGATGGAGAATTAGCACACCGAGTAACAAAAAAGTGAGAAGAAGGTTGAGAAACCCTTTCAGGTTTCACAGTTGACAAATATCAGGAGGGATAGCGTTCCTAGAATGCAGGTGATATCTAGAGGAATTGAGCTCGCAGAGGAAGCAAAGGTTGAGGCCTTTGAAACTTCATAAGATCTCCCAAGGGGAGGGAGGAAGTTCTCAAGCTCATGAGGGAGAACAACTGTTGTTGGATCAGTGACAAAAGTTTGGATCTGTTCCGTCGAAGTTATGTCTAGACAACAAAAGGAGGGTGCCAAGTCATTGGCCAGAAGTCCTTGAGAAGCAGAGGCAGACGGTCATAATTCTCTGTGGAGAACTCATGAAATCGCAAGGACCGTATGATCAAAGGAAGTTGGAAGGTGGTTAGAGGTGGACAAACCCCTCACCTTAAGATCCAGGATCAACATGAACTATTGATCACGCTTTGCGTAATCCATTGGATCATTTTGTGAATTCGGGAATCGTGAGTTTGGAGTGCATTCCAAATCCTTGGTTGTTCCAAATATCGAATCATGAAAGAGATTAACAAGGGTAGAATCAGACGATGGAGAACTTCCAGGAAGAACTGCCGAAATCCCGTGGACCATCGGATCTGGCAAATCTGGGAGGAGGTTAAGGATGAGCGTCTTCTAGCATCCAGGAGCTCAGGAGGAGTAGTGACCATTGGATGAGAAGCAAAAGGAGCCGTTTATTCCCCTTTGGAGTGGAATTTCGGCATTTTGTCATTTCGTGGTTTGACATTTCGGCAATTCCAAAGACAAAGGAGAGAGACCCTTGCATCGCGATTCCCCGAATCGCGAAACCCTGAAAGAACGAACGCCAAGAAATTTCAGCATTTCGAAAATCGGGAATTCGAAAGACAGAGGAGAGGGACCCTTTCATCACGATTACCCAAATCATGAAACTCTAAAAGAACGAATGCCAAGACATTTTGGCATTTCGACAACTGGGGATTCAAAAGACAAAGGAGCGGGACGTTTGCATTGCGATTCCCCGAATCACATAACCCCGAAAGAGTTCAGAGGAATAGCACCAGGTCACAGGATCAGGTCACATGGAGAAGGTTTAAGGGAGGATCCAAGGAGTCATTAAGACCTTTTCGACATTTCAGGGTCCAGTAGTTCGAAGGACCTAGAATCATTGCAGCCATAATCGTGAAATCACAAAATGTGAAAACCCAAAAGCATTAGGAGGCTAAGGGAGGACCCAAAGTCGTTAAGCCCTTTTTGGTGTTTCGGGGACTGAAAGTTGGAGGGACAAGGAGCCTGGGAGAGCTCGTGTGCAGGAGTCCTAAAACCCCGAAACGTGAAAGGTGTGTTGGTTCAGAACAGAGAAGAGTGCCCAAAAGGGGGTGAATGCGCAGGTTTTCTCAAGGCCTGTGCCAGAGGACGAAGGGGCTTGTGGATTTGTTCAAAGGGTTCTAGTAGGAGCCTGAAGAGCCATTTTGGCTCAGGGAAGAGAACAATCTAGATATCAGGAGGTCAGTGGACCCTACTGAGGTAGGGGGTCTGTATCACCTATTCACATATGGATAGGCCATACTCACAAGTATTAGTGGGCCTTCTAAACATTAAATAAAATATTACTTTCTTGATTAAATGTTACAAGGAATTAGTTGATTTATGTGCATTGACTTATTAAATTATCATTTCAACCAATAAAATCTCATACATTTCTTTACAGGTTGTAGTCCTCTCAAATCAGGATGAGTCAGAAAGGAAAGGGAAAGGTAATCGAGTTCCTTTCCTCATCTTCCAATGAGGATAATGCAAAGATTATCTTCTTTGTAATTTTTACCAGGCCGATTAACATAGGATAAAATCTAATATTGACTATATAGTCTGTAGCTGAGAAAGCCATATTTTTGCATTTTATTTAAAGTAGTATGGCACTTTATTACACATGGGAACAACTCGTTGAATTGTAATAATATATCACATTTTTAATGTAATTCTTTCCACAATTTGAGAAGTTATTATTCCTCTGATGGTTGCTTTGGAATTTATGTTTGCACACTAAAACATATATGTATACATTTGGAAATTGTATATATATATAACTTAGCTACCATATAAATATTTAAGTCACACAACAACCCTTATATGGCTATCCTATTCAAATCAATCCCTCTCATAATGATCAACATATTAGAGTACACTTCTATGTAAGTTCAAATGCTATAATAATCATGAATTCCTTATCTATTCCATAGCAAAGTAAGATTCTATAAATTTGATTGTTACTTTACTATTCCAAATATATAGTAGGAAAATCACATTCTAATATTTCCAAGAAAATAACAACATGGAAATAAACATATATAAGCGGAACCTGGAAAACAGAAGGAACAATGAAGTTCCACCCAACTGTAGAAAGGATCAACCAAATTTACTTGATCTAGTCACCCCCAAGCCTAATCATGAGTCCATAAGGATGAAAAGAGAAGCCTTTCTATCATCAAGTCTTTGTATTTCTATAGTTTCCTAACACCTCAATGCTCACACAATAACTCCTCAGTTCTTTGGTTTTGAGAAAAAAATATTCCATAGGTTCTTCCTCAGTTCGACATGCTAAGCAATGTCTTTCCTCCTCACACATCTGTATTTATCAGTTTTCCTAGGTCTTAGTCCTTTTCTAAAATCTCTTTTTCCTCTTGGGAATCTTTGCAACTTGGAAATCCCTGATTTGCAGGGTGTGTCAATCATCCATATTGAATCTTGACACATTTCCTTTCATGCCCAGGTTTGGCTTCATCTTGTTCCCCACTCACATATTCATAATCACATATTTTAACATGGATGTTACTTTTGTTCCCTCATTTATTAATTAAATAAAAATAATGTCTCTTACATTTGTCTAGTAAATTAGGACACTTGGCAAGTCATTATCTTGCACAATCATTAAATTATTAATAGTCAAATTTTCTTACAAATTCTAATTTCAAATTTTCTAATTAAGGAAATTTATTGACATGTGAAATACTTTATATGAGGGGTATTACATACCAACAGTCATGCTCCTTGAGCTTGCACACTCTCATGAAAAAAATGGTCACTTCCTTTTGCAATACATTCCATCCAGACAAGCATCTCAAACTAAGGCAGGGTCACCCCTCACCTTGTTGCACTATGAAGTCACCCCAAAACAAAGTCTTTTGTGGAAAATTGATTGCAGTTTCTACCTTGTGGCATAGTTAGAAAATTTGGAGCACCAAGAACCACATGTTCAGATTTCCCTTAGTGTTGTGGGGTATTCTACCCTACGGACTAATAAGCTAGGGCTCTAAGCTTATACGTAGATCATGACCCTCAAGACTTAACTTTTGACCTTCTACCCGAATCTGAAACCCCTTTCTTCACATGCATACAAGAGAAGAATAAA
>ML783112.1:46866-57548 GCA_009831015.1 Picea engelmannii
TTGGCGAGGAATGCTGCCATTTTTGAAGATAAGTCTCCCTCGATCCACCTAGTGACCAAAAACATTATAGCAACGATAGACTGTCCTATCACACTTACAAAAGATCCTCCAACCTATAGATCTACTATAACTCTTCCATTTGAAAAATTCATCGCCTGGTTTGACGGAGCTGCACAACTAGATGGAATACTCTGTGGGGCGGGGGGATACATCCTCATAAACTCTCACACTTCTATCAGGTGGAGTCTTAATTGTGGACAAGGCACAAATACCAAGGCTGAACTTATGGGGGCGTGGGCATCCCTCATCTTGGCTCACAAACTGAACATCGAAGTGATTCTACTACTGGGAGACTCCAAAGTCATTATTGACTGGATTAATGGCAAAGCTGATCTCCAGGCAGTAGCACTAGAATGTTGGAAAGAGAGAACACTTGAATCTACAAGACTTGTTAAAATCCTCTCTGCCTTACAAATCTACAAAGAAGACAATAGAATCGTGGACATCATATCAAGACAAGCTTTATCCCAACCCCTTGGAATTCTAACATTCTCCCGATGGGAGGATGGCAATGAGGGTCCTCCAATACTGCTCAATATCTGAAGAAAAAGACACAAGAAAGATGATATTCTTTAGTATCAGATTCTATTGATATTGGTGGTAGCTTCTCCCTCATAATTCATGACATAATGACTTTGGTTGGATGTTTGTCATTATGTGAGTAGAAAGATGCCATTTTTCATGTCTCTTCTTTGACAAGATCGCTGAAATGTAAATTCTTATATCCTTTTGAATATAAAGAGAATTTTTAAAGTGGAAAAAAAAAGTTCCACCTAACTTCACGACGGTTCATTACCTGCGTCATATCACTTTAAAGTTTCTCACTTTACCAAACATATGAATATATTCGGTGTACATTTGCAGAAGACATTTGTTGTTGGATATTGTTAGAGTATTTCCCTGGCATCAGTTTAAATGAAAACAAATGGTGACTATCTTGACATTGCGATCCCCCTTCTTTTCCTGATTCTCATGATGGAAATGTTGAACGAATAGTTTTTGCAGGTGGGCTTCAAAGTCAACAAATTGATCAATTGTCAGAACCTTAGTTTAAACACTTTCTGAGTTTTGTTTTTTAGGATTTTTTTTTATTTAATTTTGTCTTAAATTTTGTAAGAAATGTTGGATCTACATATTTGAGTGGCTAAGTTTGTATAATCAGAGTACTAGAAGGTTTTCCAAGAAGCTGAATTCATTTATGTATTCATAAATACAATTTAAACAACAAAAAATTAAGATTTCGTCCACATTGGAGTGAAAAAAATAAAAACGTAAAACAGTTAAACAACATCATTGTCAAATAGCCTTTTTAATCAACTTTGAATAACATAAGTAAATATAAAATTGAGCATGTAAAATTTGTTGAGATATGCCAACCAATTTCCCAAGATTTTTTGGATTGTAAGAGATTTAGTGGATCCTTTATTTAGTTTGTTGTTGAAACAAATCACACAATGTGTGCATCCACATAAATGTAATCAATTATATGTAACTGCTCCTATAAATCTATGTACCTCCATAGAGGAAAAATAGTCTTGAGAGAGGTTGAGTGTGTGTAATCCTGATTTGGCTAATGTAATATCTCCTTTGAAGGATAAATAAACCCAATATCATTGTCAGGTGGATGTTTCCTTGTATAGGGTTTTACCACGTAAAAAATTGTTGTTGTCTCTATGCTGTAATTTGTGTGATTGCATCTTGTTCAATATTTGCAATTAGATATCTGTGTTTTTATGCTTCTGCTACGACAAATGGTGTTAGAGAAGATGAGCTAAAGAATATCTACTTGTTCAACAACCTTTGGGCAAGATTTAACACATGAAAGAAAGTGCAAATTAGAAAGGGCTGTCTTTTTTTTTACATAGACTCTCCCTAGATAGAGTGACATGAGCGTCCATACCTAGGCGCACCCAGAAAATGGTTGAGGGAGCATCAAACAAGAAACCCGCCCTGTTAAAGCATACATGAGCTTCCAAGAATAGGGAGATGCACCCCAAAAGTGGTACGATGGCCATACTAGATGCTTGGAACATCGTTATGTGGAAGAATCCCTCCTTATCCTCGGATTTTTAAATAAGGTGAACGATTTTCCTTATGATTGAAATTTTAATGGAGGATGTCACATTAAAGACTTTATTTAATTGATGGAGGATGTTTTTTGTTATTTAATATATATTATTTTAAAAGGAGTATCTTTATGTGGGGTGGATATCACTTATTAGTCCCTTCTGAAGGCGTAGATGGACTATAGCGATCGATAATTCGTTGAATTCATATTAGTTTGTCCTTTGACTAAAAATATTTGCATAATATCTAATGTTGGAACTAGGGAACTAAAAACATTGATTTCTATTTAATAAAAAAATACCATATCTGTCATGATCTGATTGGATAATAGATTGGAGGTCTTATTTCCAGCTCTGCTATTCCCAATGTTTGGTATGCTAACATATCCAAAGTTTTTTGATCATATACGGTCTTTCTGAGTTGTTATTTTTTCTTGAAATGTTTGGATATCCAAATCTTTGAAGATAGATAGTTAGTTTTTTTTATAAGTTGACTTCATATTAGTTTGTCCTTTGAATACATTTTTTTTTCTTACATAGGTTCTACTGTTCGAACTATTGTTACTATTTTTTTTTACTGTTGTTATAGAATAATATAATAAATGTTTTTTTTGTATGTAAGAGACTTGCCACACTCCATTCTTTCTAAAATGTTTATAGAGCAGTTCTGACAGACTTAAATGTTTACCTAACATGCTTCATAGCCTTGAATTATTACTTAGTAGACCTGTTACAATACATTTTCTTCCATATTTTTTTATATGCAATGTTCTCTGTAGTCAATGTGCGCAATATTGTTCTTCAACGACATTGCTGGTTCACTGGTTCATGCTTGCTTCTTGCATATTCATTGATTTCTTATTTGTCTGTTGTTGTTGTTCTTATTTTCATGTTGGTCTTGTTGCAATTTGCACACTTGGGGTGCTGCAACCGCAATTGGAACTTCCCTTAATCTGTCCTTCACCATTGATGAGCAGGTTTGTGTGCCCTATTTATTTTTTCTTGATATTTGCAGTTTGCAGGTGGGAAATTTGACTACTGGGGATGCCTGAGTCGAAATCCCCTTGCATAACATCTTTGTGTGTGAGGATAAAATATGGTTTCCTTTTGCAATGTGTCACTATTTCTGTGATGGAGGTAGGTTATGTGTCGAACATTGGCCTTTGGATGGTCCTGCCAACTTTGAATTTTACCTGACAGTTCTCACAGCCTGAAATATTTGGTTAACAAATGTGTTACATTACATTTTCCTCCGAATATTTTGATACAATCTTGTGTGCAGTGAATTTGGCCAATATTGTTCTTCACTGGGATTTCCTGGTCGACTAGTTGGTGCTTTCTTCTTTGTTTGTTGGATGCTTCTTGTTGTTGTTTGATTCAATATTATAGGGTTCGGGTCCTGCAACTGCAGTTGGGCCTTTTGGTGCATCTTAACTGGGTTTTTATTTGTTTCTTTCTCTTATTTTCTTAAACTTTGCGATGTTGGGGTACTGCATCTGCAGTTGGATTTGTTGTTACATTGTTTTGCAGTTGTCTCCCCATAAAATGCTATTAAGATAAAATATTATGAAAAAAATTGTAGTGGATGTAAATTGCATCTCTTATGGCTTCAACTAGAGTTTGTCGGGCTCTAACTATATTTCATAGCTGACGATTTTTTTCCCATGATTAATTTCTTCCTATGGCTTCATAGTGATGAGAGTAAGTGTTGTTGTGTGAATGATAAAGTTTTTCTTTGTAAACTTCCCCATTTTTTCCTTTTGTTCTTCCGCTCTATTGTGTGTTTCTGGTTCTATAATTTGGCACGTTTCTATCATCGTGGGTTGTCGGGGTGGCTAATTGACAAATCGTCATATCCATATATATATTCACATCACGATTCCAACTGACCACCGTTCGTTTGCATATTTATCCAATTTCTTCTAAACTTGTCTATTTTTCCCTTTTGTTCTTACCCTCTATTATGTGTTTATGGTTCTATACTTTGTCACGTTTTTGTGCTCACGGGTTCCCAATGTGGCGAACTGACAAATCGTCATCTCCATCTATATATTCACATCACGAGTCTGACCAACCATCGTTCCTTTGCATAGATAGCCAATTTTATGAATGAGGGTTTGCGGATAGGTGCTATCGAACTATGGTAAATCGTGTTTGGGGTATACATCTTGCACATAGAAATTTTGTGCTCTACAATTTGACCCCGGATTCCTTGAATTCGCAACCCTGCCTCTACCTATGATGATTTCGTCTGTCCAACCTAACTTTCCATACTTAGTCGAGTCTTCAAAGTTTCATGAGTTCACGTGTTCCCAGGTTTAGAAAATTTTATAAGCATTTCGTCACTCCCCTCCATCCCTGTCACCTTCTCTCCTTCCCAATGCACATTGATTATGATTTTAAAAGTGACAACTGACCAGACAGGTTCGAAACATTTGGCTTTAATAAGAGGAAAGCTCAAGGACATCTCCCATTAAAATGCATAAATAGGCGAATATTATGGGATCCGATAAATTTTTTTGCTTGCATTTTGAATTTGCATAAATTTTTTGGCTATTTTTGTTTTTTAAAGGCATCATCATAGTAACAGTGAAATATTGTACTCCCACGCTGCCATCCATGAACGTGTCATCCACATAGGTCTTGACCTCATGTCCCTCTTTAATATTGTGCATATGTTACAGGTTGTCATATTTGAGAATCTGCTTGGATATGGGAATGTTAA
Source organism: Picea engelmannii (assembly GCA_009831015.1). Lineage (NCBI taxonomy): Eukaryota > Viridiplantae > Streptophyta > Pinopsida > Pinales > Pinaceae > Picea > Picea engelmannii. Next base: position 51,718 of record ML783112.1, read on the forward strand.
TATGTGCTATTAGTCACTATTCAACGCACATATTCGAAAATATTGGCATTAATAAGTGAAAAGATCGAGGGCATCTTCCATTAAGATGAATTAAACCAAAATCTACGGAATATTATGTTGTCATCCTCCAACGTTGATTTTAAATACTTATTCCATTTCTCTCTATCATCAAAGAGTTGGGATTTAGGGTGCCTTGATTGTAATGTTCCTGGTGATGGACATCTAAGACAAATTAGAGATGCCATTGAGGCCCAATTGAAATACAAGAGAATGGTTTTATGTGAAGTGAGATTTGAGCCAAAAAAAAACTCTGTTAGCCAACAAAAACTCAGATAGAAAAAAAAAAACAAGTATCTTATGATTGGTGTTCGCCCTATATTTGATGCTTTGGTTGGTTGAAAGGCTTGCCTGGAGATTTGTTTTTTGATCTTATTTGTTTTCTTGCTGGGAGTTGGAAGGGATTTTTCAGGTCACCTGCAAAATGCTCCTTTGTTGAAGTATATAGTTTCTTCCAACAACATAGATTTGGAAAGTGTATCAAATTCTACAAAGCACACAATAATTTGTCTTCCATTGGAGGAGTCTCACTTACCGTGGCTTGAAAAATGGTCTGTAATATTCGGAAATGACGTGAAATATTATTCCATTCGCGAATATACTCAAAAGGAAATTATAGATTTGAATCGCCGCAAGTAAGAGAAACTGTATGGGTGGTTAAAACAACATACTAAAATTACAAAAGTTTCTATTTCAAAGTTTGTTGAGCTACTTCTAGGTGTGGTAACAGACTTGAAAAAAAGCCATATTCTTTGTCAAAGTTTGTTCACTTTCCTCTGGATGTAGTTACAGACTCCACATACAATCAACTTTCTATCGCTACTACACATTTATTATTTGATTACTTCTATGCATATGATTACATCTGGTTCGATGGGATTGCCCCTATTTACACAAATATTCCTCTCCTCCTTGAAGGTGGGTATATAACTAGGGAACAACACTCTCAAAACTTTCTAATTTGTGCATCGACATGCAACTGGGAAAATTTAATGGGAAGGAATTCTAGATTATGGACTTTGAAACACTTTCTGAGGATTAATTTATACTACCACCTTCTCCAAGGAGTTTTGCGTGTTTAGGTAATAATTTGGTTTCTGAAAATCACATTTTACTATCACCTTCATGTAATCATTTTATTTCATTCTTTAGAACAGACCTTAATGTAGTGGTGTGTTTCCAGATCTATTTCCACCTAATGTCAATCTTCCTGCTGTTTCCCTTGCTTTGGATAAGGAAAATGCATTTCTTCTATTGCAGTTGATGTGATATTTGAAAAAAAAAAAAAATGTTCAAACCATACAATTTCTTATTTTTTTAAATATAGAACAGTGTATTCTTTGAACATATAGTTGTTCGAAAAGTTTTAGGCATTTTTTGGGATTCACTTCCTTCAAGGATGTTAATTAATCACAAAATTAATATTGCTTGTTCCAATGCAATTGAGCCTTCGTCCACTATGAAAATTGCATTAACACTACAATGTCAGATAATAGATGTCTGACATGTAGCTAATGTCAAGGTCATTATCGGACAGGACACCCAATGTCCAAATATTTATGGACTCAAAGAAACATTTTAGATTTCATGAGAAAGAAACACTAAAGTTGATGTTCTTTGTAGGTCCGACAATCCTGCAGTTTAAGTGCTTTGACAAAGACAACCCTACTTGTTCACCGAATTGTCGCACTGCAGTCAATAGTACTGTTCTTTTTTCCACTGCTAATGTCAATGTGTGAAGATGAAGCTATGTGGAGCCTGGGTCACCACCTATGTGGATGTCTGAAGGTGAAACTACCTAGAGCCCAGGATCACGACTTCTTACACTTGACATTAGTATTAGTAGTGATCGAAATTTGATTGTATGTCGAGTCTATTACTGCATCCAAAGGTTGCTCAACACTCTTTGACATAGAAACTAGTTGTCTGTCAATTATGTTACAACTTTGGCATAAAACGTTCTGTAATTTTAGAATGTTGATTCAAATGTGCATACATTTTATTAGGCTCATTGGTATCCAATTTTATAATTTTCTTCTGACTGTATTTGGGCATGGAGTAATATTTGGCGTCACTTTCGAACATTCGATAACTTTTTTTGGGCCTCCATGTCTACCACCCCTACGAAAAAAGATATATTCTAATGTGATCTGCAACATTTGATACACTTGCTAGATTTGTGCTGCTAGAAGAATCTATGTACTTCAACAGAGGTGTTGGTTGTGGAGCCTGATTATCTACCTGATTTAGAGGTCTTTTACTTTTAGCCATTTTTATACCCCATGAAGTATTTACACCCTAGAAGTATGTACACTCTTCTACACGGGGGAGTGCAGAGGGGGGGTACCCCCTCTACGGGGTTCGAGGGGTCTGGGGGCAAGCGGGCCCCCAGCGGGGGTTATAGGGCGAAGCCCTCGAAGCAAAAATTGCCTTGTAAAAGTATATTGTGATTTCATTGTAAATCTGGACCGTTCATTATAAGGTCACAGATCTAACGATAGAGATTATGTTAGGGTTTTTTTCCCTAGAAGGCAACCCTCTTTTATGAGGGAAATGTATTGCGGCTATGTATGTTGGCAAGTATTGTATTCTAAGTGAGGAGACTATGAGAGAAAGAAGAGGAAGTTACAACAGGTTTTGCTGTGGGTTGTATCCCTTCATTTTGCTGGATAATAATAAAGAAAGGACCTGGCAATTTCTCTGGTGGACGAAGCCCACACTAGGTGAACCACATAAATATGTGTCTCTCTTGTATTGTGTTTCTTTTGTGTTTTGTTTCCGCATTTGTTTTATTTTATTGCTCCACGGTCCTGTTTTTCTAACAACTGGTATCAGAGCGTAAGGTAACTCGCAGGAAAAGAGGGTTCCTAGTTCGAGTGGGAGCAATGTCGGAAGATGGAAAGTTTAGGGTCGATAAATTTAACGGCCAAAACTACCAGTTATGGAAGATGCAGATGGAAGATTATTTATATCAAAAGGATCTATTCCTACCATTGAGCAGAGTAGCAAAGAAGCCGACGACCATGAAGGACGAAGAATGGGAGATTCTTGACAGAAAGGCTCTATGAACAATACAGCTGAGCCTGGCAGCGTCAGTGGCTTTCAATATCTCGAAAGAAAAGACAACAAAGGGTTTGATGGATGTGTTGGCCAAATTGTATGAAAAACCCTCGGTGTCCAATAAGGTATTTCTAATGAAGAGATTATTTAATATGAATATGTCGGAAGGTGGGTCTGTTGCAGATCATTTAAATGAATTTAATACAGTTACTAATCAACTAAGTTCTGTAAAAGTGGACTTTGATGATGAGGTTAGGGCTCTTCTAATCTTGTGCACATTGCTAGAAAGATGGAATGGCTTAGTCATGGTTGTAAGTAACTCTATCTCTAGTTCAAATACTTTAAAATTTGATGATGTTGTTGGTGTTATCCTTAGTGAGGAAATGCGATGGAAAAGCATAGGTGAGACATCAGGTAATGTGTTGAACATGGATAACAGGGGAAGACAAAAGGATAGAGGAAAGGGCTCAGGGAATCGTGGGAATTCTAGGAAGGGTAGATCCAAATCTAGACTTGGAAAGATAGAGTGCTGGAATTGTGGGAAGAAAGGACATCTGAAGAAAGACTGCAGAGCTCCAAAGAAACAAAGAGATGGACAGCAAGAGAGAAATCAGAAAGAAAATGTAATAGGTGATGTGTTACAAGATGCTTTGATTCTTTATGTAGATAATATTTCTGAGTCTTGGGTAGTAGTTTCAGGGGCTTAATTTCATGCCACACCCCATAGGAAACATTTTCTAGATTATGTTCAAGGTTATTTTGGACATGTTCGTTTGGGTGATGATGCACCATGCAAAATTGTTGGAATGGGAAAGGTAAAAATAAATCAACACAATGGAAACCAATGGTTGTTGAAAGAGGTAAGACATATTCCAAATTTAAAGAAAAATCTAATTTCAACAGGGCAGTTGGCAAGTGAAGGTTGTATATCCATATTCACAGATAAGACGTGGAAGGTCATCAAAGGATCATTGGTGATAGCGAAAGGAGAGAAGGTAGGTAGATTGTATTTATGTACTGGTAATATTGACTCTTCTATATATTTAGCTTCTACAGGAGTGGATACAGCACTGTGGCATCATAGGCTGGGACACATGAGTGAGAAGGGTATGCAGATACTTCACAAAAGAAATTTGCTACCAGATCTTGAACAAATTGATTTGGACTTCTGTGAGCATTGTGTTTATGGAAAACAAAAGAGAGTCTGATTTCTCAGAGTCAGAAAAGAAAAGAAGAATGAAAGGTTGGATCTTGTGCATACAGATGTATGGTGTAACATCCCGCTCTGGCACATAGAAAAAACTTATTATTTGAGGACACTTGTTCGCAAGTGATCTGGACTTTTATGATGTTAGACCATTATTACTTGATTATGATGCGATTGACAGACGACATGATGTGTTACTATTTGATGTAGACAGGTGCTATTGACTCATTTTTATTGAGTGTGCAGGGTTTTTGACCTTGAGGATGCATAGGCATCGGTAGAACCCCCTTGGACTCCGGACTGAGTCAGGGACTGTGCTTTTGGGTTGATATATTTACTGTGATGTTTCATTTGATTTGATGATTTGATGTTGACATTTCTGACATGATTGTTGATGATGCAGGCTGACGATAGCTTGCCGAGCAGACTCACATATGGAGTAAAGGGGCCACACACGATTCCAGAGAGGTTGAGGGAGAGGGGTGGACAACAGCCCCGCCACCGCCTACTAGCACTCCTGCCGTGTCTCTAACTGTAGGTTAACGATTACCTAGTTCGAGAGGATCCACGATGCCATGAGGGAAGACTGCGACAGTCGGTCACGATGATTCCAAGGGGAGCGCAATAAGGCGGGGGCCTTATTCCTTAGAACTCTTAGTCTCCCACAAGTTCACCTGGCGGAGTGTAGACTCCAGGGGTTATAGATGTCTACCAATCAGTTCAGTTGGTGAGTGGCACCCTTGGAGCACATCGTGCATCCTGAAGGGCATGTTGCACAAAAGAAATTCAGTTGGCGAGTGGCACCCTTGGAGCATGTGGTGCATCCTGAAGGGCACGTCACACAAAAGAAACTCAAGAGGTGAGTGGCACCCTTGGAGCACGTGGTGCGTCCTGAAGGGAACGTCGCAATAATGTGGATGAAGGAGTCAGCCTAAATAGCCCTAAGTCATCAACACCCGAATAAATCCTTAAACAATTCCCCTAACCCGGCGTCGCCAGTTCATAATTTGAGCCCTTTGTAAAAAAAAAAAAACATAATTCAAGACTATACTTTAAATATTCATCCCCCCTATGATTTGCAACCTCCACCTAATCCAAGGAGTTTCCTTCCTTAATTAAATACATAAAACAATTCCTCTGTTAATTGAATTCATAAAGTAATTCCTTCCTTAATTGCGCACATAAGGCCTTTCCTCATTCCCAGTAATAAGCTTGATAATTTATCTTTTTAGTGAACGTACTACTACTTTGCCCTAACATAATAATCAAAACTTAACCATCTCCTAATAACAACGCCATTATATTCTAGCTCACAATATCTCTACAATTCAAATAACATTAGAATTTCATTTCCTACTAGCTAAGCATTAACAATACAGGTGCTAATAATAAATTTGAACAAAAAAAAAAAAACCCACTTAAGCTAATGTGAGTCTTCATAAAGTCTGTAGGGTAAAATAAAGAGATTAAGAAATTAATGCAAATAGGTGGTTGTAAATTTGAAAAG
>ML783112.1:63526-143602 GCA_009831015.1 Picea engelmannii
TAAGTTGGATTTCGAAACTGCAAAAGGTTGTTTCACTTTCAACAACAGAGGCAGAGTATGTTGCTACTACAGAGGCTAGTAAAGAGATGATTTGGTTACAAAGGTTTATGGAGGAATTGAGAAAGAAGCAAGAGAACAACAGGTTGTACTGTGACAGTCAGAGTGTCATTCACCTTGCAAATAACTCAACCTTCCATTCGAAGACTAATCATATACAGTTGAGGTACCACTTCATACGATCCACCTTGGACGATGGACAATTGAAGCTAGAAAAGATACACACTAGCCAGAATCCTGCAGACATGTTAACAAAGGGAGTAACCAGGGAGAAACTGAGTTCTTGCTCAGTTTCAGTTGGTCTTCAAGAATGAAGATGAAGATGAGAAATTTTCCAGGTCCAAGAAGGTTCAGAGTCCAACATATACAACAGCGGTGGAGTTGTTGAGATCAGTCTCCAAGTGGGAGATTGTTGGTTGTGGAGCCTGATTATCTACCTGATTTAGAGGTCTTTTACTTTTAGTCGTGTTTATACCCCATGAAGTATTTACACCCCAAAAGTATGTACACTCTTCTACGCGAGGGAGTGCATAGGGGGGGTACCCCCTCTGCGGGGTCCGGGGGCAAGCAGGCCCCCAGCGGGGGTTCGGGGGTGAAGCCCCCGAAGAAAAAATTGCCTTGTAAAAGTATATTGTAATTTCATTGTAAATCTAGACCATTCATTATAAGGTCGCAGATCTAACGATATAGATTATTTTAGGGTTTTTTTCCCTAGAAGGCAACCCTCTTTTATGAGGGAAATGTATTGCGACTATGTATGTTGGGGAGTATTGTATTCTAAGTGAGGATATTGTGAGAGAAAGGAGAGGAAGTTACAACAGGTATTGTTGTGGGTTGTATCCCTTCATTTTTCTAGATAATAATAAAGAAAGGACCTGGCAATTTCTCTGGTGGACGTAGCCCACACTGGGTGAACCACGTAAATCTATGTCTCTCTTGTATTGTGTATCTTATGTGTTTTGTTTCCGCATTTGTTTTATTTTATTGCTCCACGGTCCTATTTTTCTAACAAGAGGAACATTTTACAGTTGGCTTGGATGTCCCTTCCAATTTACCATAATAAAACAAAGAACTTCAACATACAAATCTTCAGGAAAGATTTTCAACCAAACAGATGATCGAATACAGGGAGAATAGCAGTCACAACATACTTGATTTTTTTTTTGTGTCTCAGCTTTTGTTTCCTAACAGGATTTGTTTCCCCCAAAGCTCACGTCACATAAAACTACTCCCTCGACTTTGAATTGGGCCTGAATCACATTTCTAAGTTGTTTCAGATGTCAATGATCAGGAACATTACAAGGAAGGCATATTAAACCCCAAGTTTCCGACGACAGATGGAAAATAACACTTAACAAAGTATGGAATGTTGAATAACCAGCCAATGCAGGAAGACCATATCTATAAGAGACAAGCTATTCAAAAAGCTGGGATAGATCTAGTTGGTAGCACTAATGAATTCCAAGACCCGAAATTGATATTCAACTTGTTGTTTTTTACGAATCAAGAATTTGATCATCAAGAAACATGTCCACAAGATTCATTATTGTACATATTTTGTTTTGGTTGGCGGCAGGCCAGATCACAGTCATTGTGGAAAATAATGTCAGTTGTATTTTGTAACCCATCTTATTTGAATATAGAATATTTGTGGTTTTTTTATGGTGTTTTCCAATCTCTGGTATTTCTTTTCATTTTATTTTGTACCTTTTTTTTGTTTGTCATTAAACATGGATAACAAGATTTTTTTTCTACTGCCCAACACTTCAATTTAAATAAAGGCTACTTTGTTCGTTCCTTACATTTTACATGGAAGAATAATTTGTCATAGACCATACTTATGTGGCGCCCACCCTATACTTAAAGAAATAAATGGGAGGACACGTCCTGCTTTCTTTCTTCGGGTCCCATAAATAGAATGAATTAATGACTATTACAACAAGGAAACTCAAGTGTCGACGTCATGTTCCTATTCAATATCTTGCATATATTGTAGCTTCTATTTTATAATATATGTTCATATACAAAAAATGTTGCATCACACACACACACACACACACACACACACACACACACACACACACACACACACACACACACATATATATTTTCTTTCTATTGCTTATTGTTTTCAACGAAATTTGTGAACCGAACATCCTACGAATTGGAAGATGATTTGCATTTGAACCAGAAATAATCTATTAATATATACTAATATGAATACTATTGGAATAAATATAAAAACTTTCTCTTGGCCAAAACTTATCCAATTATCTGTCCACCGAGTCCTGGGTTTGCGGTATCCAACACTTATGTCACCTGTTATGTCATATACATCTTGTAGCCAAAGAACTTATGTGATCTGCAATTTATGATTTTACTAGTGAGAACTCACCAGGGGTTCGAAAAGATTGGCATTAATAAAGGAACAATAGATTTTCTTCTGTGAGATACTTAACCCTTTTCCCCTTTTGTTCTTCTCGTCTATTATCTCTTTCTGGCTATATAATTAGTCACCTTTCTATGATTGCAGGTTCTAGGGTTGGTAGCCTGACATATCTTCATCTCCATCTATATCCTCACATGACGAATCCGACCGACCGTTGTTCCTTTCCATACTTAGCCAATTTTATGGACGCGGTTTCCGGGTTGGTTCTTTCGAACTTTGTTGTTTCTTATTCTGTTATATACATCTTGCACTCAAAACTTCCATGATTCCAATGAAATTTGTGAACCAAACAACATCTTGCAAATTGGGAGATGATTTATATTTGAACCATAAATAATCTATTAATATATATTAATATGAATACTATTGGAATAAATATAAAACCTTTCTCTTGGCCAATACTTAGCGAATTATCTGGTCACCAAGTCTCGGGTTTGCGGTATCCAACACTTATGTCCCCTATTCTGTCATATACATCTTCTAGCCAAAGAACTTATGTGATCTGCAATTTATGCCTTTACTAGTGAGAACTCACCAGGGGTTCGAAAAGATTGGCATTAATAAATGAACAATAGATTTTATACTGTGAGATACTTGTCCCTTTTCCCCTTTTATTCTTCCCGTCCATTATCGATTTCTGGTTATATACTTAGTCACCTTTCTATGATCGTGGGTTCCAGGGTTGGCGGGCTGATATATCTTCATCTTCATCTATATCCTCACATGACGAATCTGACCGACCACTATTCCTTTCCATACTTAGCCAATTTTATGGCCACGGTTGTTGGGTTGGTTCTTATGAACTCGGTTTCTTCTTGTTTCATGATGTACACATATATCCTCACATGATGAATCTGACCAACCATTGTTCCTTTCCATACTTAGCCAATTTTATGGTCGCGGTTTCCAGGTTGGCACTTTCGAACTCTGCTGCTTCTTATTTCTCTATATACATCTTACACTCAAAACTTACGTTATTCCAACAGAATTTGTGAACCGAACAACATCTTGAAAATTGGGAGATGATTTACATTTGAACCATAAATAATCTATTAATATATATTAATATGAATACTATTGGAATAAATATAAAAAATTTCTCTTGGCCAATACTTAGCCAATTATCTGGCCACTAGGTCCCAGGTTTGTGGTATCCAACACTTATGTCCCCTATTTTGTCATATACATCTTGTAGCCAAAGAACTTCCACGATATTCAATTTATGCTTTTACAAGTGAGAACTCCCCAGGGGTTCGAAAATATTGTCATTAATAAACGAAGAATAGATTTTTTGTTGTGAGATACGTAGCCATTTTCCCCTTTTCTTCTTCCCATCCATTATCCCTTTCTGGTTATATAATTTGTCGCCTTTCTATGATCGTGGGTTCCATGGTTGGAGGGATGACATATATTCATCTCCATCTATATCCTCACATGAAGAATCCGACTGACTGCTATTCCTTTCCATACTTAGCCAATTTTATGGCCATGGTTACTGGGTTGGGGTTTACGAACTTGGATGCTTCTTGTTTTGCGATATACATCTTGCAGTCAAAACTTCTATGATCTACAATTCCACCGCAAAATCCTCGAACTCGCAAGATTCACTCTACGAGGGTTCATAAATTTCTCAAAGTATATGTCGCTTCCTTCTATCCCCACTAACTTCGCGTCCTTCCTAATATACATTAAATATTCTCTTACTAGTGAGAACTGAATACACTGGTATGAAAGATGACACCTGGACCTCCACCATATACAAATTGACTACTGCATTCCAACATTGTCCCCTCTTCTGTGTTACACATTATGAATTCAAATGTTTTGAGCGATACAATTTGGTCGTCGGGGCCTCATGTCTTCTAGGGAGACCTCGTCACCCTATTTTGGATCCTCATGTTGGCGGGTTCCCGAAATCTCCAATTCCTAGTCATTGTTTCTTGTTCCACCCATCCTCATACTTATTTCCATATATGAAACACCAAAAGTTTAATACTAAAACTACATCATGCAACAATCGTAAAGATCGTCATTAAGAAGAAAAAGTATTGAGGACTAACCATCCCTACATAACTTGTCCAGAAACATGCAAAGAAGATCTTGCTAGGTAATAACAAAGCTATTACAAATTTCAATATATTAGCGAAAACAAGTCCGGGCCAATGTTTCCCTATTCCATACTGAGACACTTTTTCAATTGTGGTTTCCCAAATTGACGGCCTCAAAATTGTGTTTTGAATCTTCCGCAACTTGCCAACAGTGCCCARAGTTCAACAATATACAATTTGTCTGCTAGAATGCCCCGTCATGAGCCCAGTCGTCCTTCATTTTTTTGTTTCTATTGCTTATGGATTTCAACAAAATTTGCAAAACGAACATGATGCTGCAAATTGGAATATGATTTACATTTGGACCAGAAATAATCTATTAATATATATTAATATGAATACTATTGGAATAAATATAAACACTTTCTAAATTTTCCCTCTTTTCTCCCCCTCTATTATCCCTTTGCGGTTCTATATTTAGTCACATATATATGATCACGAACTCCTAGATTCATAGATTGACAGCTCTTTATCTATATCTTCACACCATGATCCTGATCGACCACGTTCCCTTTCAATACTTAGCCAATTATCTGACCATCGGGTCCTGGGTTTGCGATATCCAACACTTATGTCCCATGTTTTGTCATATATATCTTGCACCCAAAGAACTTTCGTGATCTGCAATTTATGATTTTACTAGTGAGAACTCACCAGGGGTTTTAAAAGATTGGCATTAATAAACGAACAACATATGTTCTTTTGTGATATACTTAGCCCTTTTTCCCTTTTCTTCTTCCCGTGTATTATCACTTTCTGGTTATATACTTAGTTGCCTTTCTATGATCGCGGGTTCTAGCATTGGCGAGCTGACATATCTTCATCTCCATCTATATCCTACATGATGAATCCGACCGATCGTTGTTCCTTTCCATACTTAGCCAATTTTATGGTCGCAGTTGTCAGGTTGGTGCTTTCGAAATCTATTGCTTGTTCCATGATATACATATTGCACTCAAAACTTTCGTGATCTATAATTCCACTGTGGACTCCTTAGCCCTTTTCCCCTTTTCTTCTTCCCGTGTTGGGAGGTTGGCGCTTTTGAACTCTATTGCTTCTTGTTCCATGATATACATCTTGCACTCAAAACTTCTGTTATCTATAATTCCATCGTGGAATCCTTGAACTCACAAGCTTCACTCTGCCACAGTTCACAAATGTTTCAAAGCATCTGTTGTTGCCTTCCATCCACACTAACTTCCCATCCTTCCTAATATACATTAATTATGCTATTACTAGTGACAACTGAACACACTGGAACAAAACAATGGGCACACGGTCCTCCACTATATACAAATTGACTACCGAATTTCGACATTGTCCCCTCTTTCGTTTTGCAGATTATACATTCAAATGTTTCGAGCAATAAAATTTGACTTTTGGGGCCTCACGTCTTCTACGGAGACCTTGTCACCCTATTTTGGATCCTCGTGTTGGCGGGTTCACGAAATCTCCAATTCCTAGTCATTGTTTCATGTTTCGACCACCCTCGTACTTCTTTCCAAATATGCAACACCAAATTTTTAATACTAAAATGACATCATGCAACAACCATAAGGATCTTCATTAATAAGAAAAAGTCTCGAGGACTAACCATCCCTACAAAACTTTTCCAGAAACATGCAAAGAATATCTTGCCAAGTAATGGAAAATCTATTACAAATTTCAATATATTAGAAAAAACAAGTCCCCGCCAACATTTCCCTATTCCATACTTGGACACTTTTTCGATTGCGGGTTCCTAGATTGACGACCTCAAAAATATGTTTGGAATCTTTTGCAACTTGAAAACAGTGCTCGGATTTCCACGATATACAATTTTTCCACTAGAATGCCCCGTCACGAGCCTAGTCGTCCTTTGTTCCTTTCAATACTTATCCCCAAGTTGGCTGTATCTCCATGACATTGTACATTTACCATGTATCAAGTCTTCCCTTTCGTTTCCCCGTTTCATATTTAGACACTTTTTCGATTGCGGGTTCCCAGACTGGCGGGCTCAGGATTGTGTTTCCAATGTTCCATGACTAGCAAAAAGTACCCACAGTTCCACGATATATAGTTTTTCCACAGGAATGCATCATCATTCCCTCTTCCATGTTACACATTATGCGGTCAACACTCCCGAGAGATACAATTTGACTCTCGAGCCCTCACCTCTACTGGTTGTATCTTGTAGCGTTATTTTGAAGCTTCACCAACTGCTTTCGATAATTAGCCATTCCTTACTTATTGTTCCCTGTCCCCGCTACCTTCCTACTTCTCTCTAGAAATGCAATTGGAAATCTTTAATGATAGCACTTCATTGTGCATGAATCTTAAAAATGTCATTAATGACCGAAAGGGTTTGTCGTATACAAATTGACCGCTAGACTCCCATATCATCCCCTCTTCCATGGTACACATTTTGCATTCAAGTTCCGAGACATACAATTTGACCCTTAGGAAGTCACATCTCCTGGGGAACCATTGTCACCCTAATTCTGAAGCCCGTCCGATGGATTTCCATATTTTCCCATTTCATGGAATCTCTTTCGCGGTTCCTCAGGTTGGCGGGTTCACGAAATCTACAATCCTTAGGCACTGTTTACTATTCCTGACCAAGGTTTAATGCTAATAGTTCATCATGCAAAAAACGTATATAACGCCATTAAAAATCAAAAGCATCGACAAGACAATGAAATTTAATTAAAGCTCGACTCCTCGAATTTAAATTAACTTATCTTCTCTTATTATCTTTTCTACCCAGAGACATACAAAAAAGATCTTTCCACGCAATCGGATATATATTACAAGTTTCAATATATTAGCGAAAACGAATACACCCATCCATTTCTCTATTCCATACTTGAGCCACTTTTTCGATTGCAGGTTCCCGGATAGGTGGACTCACGTTTGCACCTCCATTGTTTTGTGTCCTGCAAACATTACCCAAACTTTTGTGATATGCAAATTTCCCTCTATACTATCCTATCATGCCCTCTTCGGTGTTATGTGTATTGCACTCAAAAATTTCTGAGACACACAATTTGACCCTTGCACCCTCACCTCTAACAGTTTTAACTTGTAACCCTATTTTGAAGCCCGCCTGCTCGCTTTCGATAATTAGACACTCCTTAACTGCTCTTTTCCATCCCCATGACCTTCATACTTATTTATTAATATGCAATTAGTAACATTTCATGCTAATAACTCACCATGCAGGAACCATCAACATTGTCATTAATGAGCGAAACACTCAAGGATATCTCCCATTAATATGCATTAAACCAAGATCTTTGGAGAGTTATATTGTCCATTTTGATTATGCATCTCAAACAAGGATCATCACGTTGGCCCATTCAGGAAATATCCAATTCTTATTTGCTCATTTCCATATCCACCATGTTCACACTTCTATGTATGCAATTACTAGTCTTTAATGTTAACAACGCATCATGAAACAACGGTCGAAATTGTGATTAGTGAGCGAAAGTCTCAAGGAGATCTCCCATTCACACGCATTGGACCAAGATTTAAGAATCATTATGTTATCCCTTCCAACTCTTCATTTCAATCATCGTCTAGAGAAAACAAATGTTCTTGTAAACTTATGGCAGCAAGTCGACAATAGTTTTGTGGAGATATAGTTAATATATTCGGACGTCAAGACCAAAACTTCCAATGGTCCAGGGCATACTCTTATTATTCATCCCGTTCCGCCCAGAACGAAGTGATTTGGACCTCTGGAATATCTTGTGTAGGTTGCGTCCCTAAGGTTTTTGACTGTAAGGATGTGGTCTCTTGGTGCGCTGAAAATATATTTCAAGACAAAGAATTATTCCATTGTGTGACCATTCTCATGTTTCTTTTTCACCTCAGGTCTTCTGCAAAATGTTAAGATTGTCGGAGCCAACGTTGACCTTCAGAAGACAAGACTGCAAGAAGTTCCTAGAAAAACATGATAACAGGTTGGACATCTTAGCTAGGCTCCTCGAAGACCCAATAACAGTTCCTAGAGATATCACTAAGCTGCAGGTAAGTTCCTTTAGAAATTCATTCTGGGAAATTGCTTGGCTATTTACAAGAATAATGGGACAGGAAGCCACAACAACCATTTTCCATATAGTTATTTATATGTTGTACTTCACAGTCATGGAACAATTCATTTTCGATTAGGGGAAGCTAATTTCCATAGAAATATGTTCCCAGCTATCACGATTCAAAGAATCGAATAAATTTTATATGTCATCCTACTTGCTTTTCGCAATAGTGCATTGTTGTCCGTTTCCAAAATTGTCTCTTTCCAAGAAAATAAACTGTGAATTTGACCCAGTAACATTTTGGTACCAGGCCCTATGGAGGCACAAGGACTCCCATTGTTTTTATGAAGTTTTTAACAACTTTGTCTTAGTTTTCAAATATTTATTGTTAGGGAAGGATGATACCGGGATGTCTAGCCAGGCAACCAAGCTTTTGAATAGGAAGGGGACACTTGAAAAAAAGGAAAATATCAGTGTACTAATGGTCTTTGGCTCCAAGGAAAATCCTTCCTTCCTTCCATGCCACATCACGGACAAGATGTTTGTTACAGAAATAGCAAGGCAATACAACCACTGGTTGCATTTTTTCCATGACAAGGAAAAAAAAACAATGCATTCATCTGCCCTAGAAAGTCGAGGATTTCGTGTGCAGAAACGTCAACAGGATTGATGAATTCACAGGCCATTTCAAGAACTTGAACCTAACATATGATGAAAGGATAAAAGGGTTCGACCCTAATGGGATTTTTTGAGAACATCTACTAGCAGTTGGATTTAGCAACTCTTTTATCCATAGACGCCTGACCGAAGACAGAGAGAGTGACGACAACACTCCTGGTTCTGGCGATTGTGAGGTAGAGACATTGCAAAGAGAAACTGAATTGTACATACAACAGGGAAAAGTATCCAATGAGAAGAGTGTATAGTCCCCCGCTAACACTCCAAAGAGCACGACATCATGGAGAATCACTTCAACATCCCACCCCAGTAAGAAAGAAACCCAGAAATCTTCAAATGGAGGAGGAGATCAGAATCCTTCTTGCACAAAAAATGATATCTCTCACAAAGTTCCGTTGACGAAGAAGAGAAAAAAATTACAGGGTAGGCAGATGAACTGGAAATTGAAAGTGATCAAAAGCAACATGAAAATTAAACTGAGCACATGCACAAATTTGGCCAGTCCGCAGACGTGATGCACCATAGTTCCACAATGGAAATATCTGAGATTGACATTTTTGATGAAGATGAATCCTTTGTATTCCAGAGCGCTACTTTTGACAACCAATCTAAAAATATCGTCATTGAAAAGAGAGATGTAACAAATAAGAAAGATAAATCTCGTACAAAGATTAACTTTAGGAAAATGCGGTCATCCCAAATATCCCTATTTTACCCCGTAACTGATGATGCTCTTGATGATTCCATTGGAGGAATTGAAGCAGATAATGCCAGACTGAAGGAGCACGTCAAGGAATTTGAGGAGGCTTTCATTTCTACCCCATAGTTTTCTAGTCCTTTAGCAAAAACCATACCTGCTGACCCTGCAACCAAGTTAAAAGGATCCTCTAGCCTCCTCGCATCTTGTAGAGCCCTTGTAGAGAATAACATAAAGAAAAGAATGCAACTAGTTACTGAAGTCTAGGAAACATCACAAAATATAGATTCCTTTCAAAAGAGGGAAAATGATTTTCATGAACATTTGCAGATGAATTTAAAAAATGATCAACGTTTCTACGAATAGATGTTGACCCCTTTATCCAAACATGCCATCAACAACTCGGATCTGAAAACAAGACAAGAGGATATCCCCTCCCATAATCAGATCAAACAATTAAAAGCATGTTGGCAAAAGAAAGTTAAGAACCTGCAACTCATTGTCGAATCATGTGAACAAGCCATATCATAAAAATAAGAATTATTCATAAACCTGACCCAAATAGACTTAACCAGAAGTACCAACGAGGTTCAAGACCCAAAATTAGTCCTCGAATCCTTGTCAATGACCAAAGAAGCCTTCGATGAACAACTTGATATTTTAAATGGGTTGTTTTTCAAAAAGTTTTACGACATCCTTGAATATCATGTAGATGAGCTTGAGAACTGGCTATTGGACTATGCAACACACAATGAAGAAATTGAAGAGGCTCTGTATAGTATTTATATGGATCTAAGGAAATTAGAAAATGAGCTTTTCAACACAGAAATCCGGGATGAAATCAACGTGGCCCCCATGCGAAGCCACATTGAAAAATGGTTCCAATGGAGAATGGACAACCTCATCGAGGAAGGGAAACAACTGGTTGGTAAGATTCCAACGACCATCAATGAAAACAACAAAAACACATCGGCTTCATACTAAGTCTATACTGATGTCATATTGTTTTCTTTATCAATCCAGTCATTCTACCTCTTTAAATAGAATTCTCTAACCAAAGGCTCATAAGTTCCAATTTCTTCTTTCCAGGTCTTCCTCTCTACCATCGCACTTCTTCTTTCTACAATCCTAATTCTTGTACTTATTTATTTTTATGGTCCACGGGATCCGCAATCCCAGTCTATATGACAAAGAAATTTAAATTTCCATAAATATGGAACAGATTCCAGAAATGTGTAACATACATTATTATTTTTTGATAAATTTCAATGAAAACTATGTTGGATGTCAGGAAATTGTGTTTATTATTATTTGAATGTTTAATGTGTGTGTTTCCTGGTCCTTTTTTCCAAGAACCTTTGTTTTAAGACATTACTAATATTTGAAAAATTTCAAAGAAAACTAATTCGGAAATGCTAAAAAACATTTCCTTCGACTATGTTGGATGTCAGGAAATTGTGTCTATTATATTTGAATCCAGTGGCATGCTGCCATAAAGTCATCCTCTGCATGGATACCACATGTACTTCAATGTGCATTTATTCCCATTCCAACCTGGCAGGGACTACGCTGCCATGCAACACTTGTATATATATGAGGTCTTGTGCTCCGATGATTTTTAAATGAGGTGAACAATTTTCCTTATGATCTAAATTTTATTGGAGGATGTCACATTAAAGGATTTATTTAATGGATGGAGGATGTCACATTAAAGGATTTATTTAATGGATGGAGGATTTTTTTTTGTATTTTAATATATATTATTTTAAAAGGAGTATCTTTATGTGAGTTGGATCGTATCTTTATGCAAGGTGGAAAGTGGACCAATATTTATGAGAGGTGATATTTTATAAAAATTTTGAGGTATAAGATTTTTTTACCTTAAATCTTTTATTTGATATTTGTTAAGGTTCCACTTTGAAACATAATACTATTCCTCCATATTTATAATCTTAGATTATAAGTAGTGATCTGGGCATTGGGAGATTTGTGCTAATGGCTAAGATTCAGAGCTTGAAGTGGAAAATTTTAGTGGGAAAAACAACTTTGAGATTTGGAAGCTCAAGATGTGAGATATTCTGGTGCAACAAGGTTGCAAAAAGTGTTGGTGGGAAGGACAAAGAAACCGAAAAGCATGATGAACGATGAATGGGAAGAACTGGATGCAAAAGAAATCGGTACCATTTTTCTATGTCTGGAAAATGAAGTTATGTTTAATATCATAGGAGAGGATACAACAATAATCTTATGGAGCAGGTTGGAAAGTATATATATGATGAAATCCTTGACGAACATAATTTTCTTGAAGAAGAAATTATACAGTTTGCGAATGAAATAAGGTACAAGAGTTGTTGACCATTTAAATACCTGATTTAGATTATTTTCGGCACGAAATGAGAGTGAAGATATAATAAAGAAATGCACAGAGATATCGCAGATATTCAATAATATAACAAAAATGTATTAGAGATGCAACCATAAACATAGATATACAATAATACATGATTTCTATTAATTAAAGAAATGTACAGAGACTGTAAAAATACAGAGTGAAAGATTCGCTAGAATGGTGACAGCTTATCTCTGAGAAAAGATGTGATGGTTACTCGCATTCACAAGAAGATCATGAAAATGAGGCTTTGAAGGCCATTTTACAATAAACACGAATGCCAAAAACCCTAGACATCCAAAAAACTAACCTTAGGAGATGAAGCGCCAAAAGTCATGTGGGCCCCATTTGCGTAAGTTAGTACATCAATTTCCCGAGATCGTAACTTAATTTTGGAGGAAAGGTATCGTCGAGGAGATTAATTTTGGAAAGGTATAATCGAGGAGATTAATTTTGGAGGAAATATTGAAAGAACTTCTTTATTGCTCCCCATTTTCCCAAAAACGTCCTTTAGGGCCTCAAAATGGCCCTAGAAGTTAAAAACTGCTAAAAATAGTAAATTATCAAAATTGATAGGAAATTGTTTTGGGCTAGTTGGAAAAGGTGGGTAGCCACCTATATCCACCTAGATCAATCCTCCCTCCTTAGGAAGAAATGGTCTCCATTGTGTTGAGTACTCATGGGAGAGAAAAAAACGTTTGCTGAATCTGAATCTGGGTGAGTTGCTTGCCTTGCTGGAGACGTCATGCTGCTCAGTTTGTGGAAGTCTGTCACAAACCTGTTGAGGCTAAGGTTGTTCAACAAGTCGAGCTATAGGAGAGGATGATGTGCATAAGGAAACTTTGTGCTTTGTTGCAATCTTGTCAACCTGCTTCTATTGGATAGAAGGTGCTTGGGGTGAGGCTGTAGTGGTTGCAGTGTCCTTTTGTTCCTCTTTTGAACATATTGTGAAGAAGATGAATTTTGCAGTATGAGATACTACCTTGCAGCACTGTTTAGGTAAAACAATAGTCAGAACTACCTTTGGTATTCTGTAGAGATGACCCCCTAGAGAAACAATGACACTGCGAGGTCAAGACTCATAAACAACATGGTGTCTCCACATATATGGCTGGCCTAAGAGAACATCACAGACATCCAGTGGGGAAACATCACATAATACCTCATCCTTGAAGGGTTGGATGCCATATGGCAATTGAAAATGCTGGCTGACATGAATATCTCGTCCTTGGCGAAGCCACTCGATGTTGTATGGTTACGGGTGTGGTGTTGTAGACAATCCCGACTATTTGAAGACCTTTGTTGAGATGAGGTTCTTCTGGCTTCCACTATCAACAATAAATGAAGTGGGGTCCCCTTCACCTACATCTATGAATGAAAAAGGTGCTCCCCCTCTTCTGGATATGTTGGTTCTTCTAGTTGAATTCCTGCAGTCATGACATTAGTAGTGGGATCTGCGTCAATGATCTGTCTTTTACCAGTATTTTCAGAATCAAATTTTGAATCAGGGTTTGACTCCTTGTCTTTGATCTCGGCCACCAGTGACTATTTTGAGAAAAAATCATTGGTTTTGTGCTAGGGGCCTTTGTGGAAATCACACCATTTTTCGATGTCCTTCTTTGTCTTCCCGTTGTTGAAATAATGTAACTGCAAAGTGTATTCTTATTATTATTTGATATATTATTCATTGGATCAATCCCCATTGTGGATTGATCATGTTGACTATTGTATAAGGACCAAATACCCTTTTGTGGATTGGTCATAATGTAATTGTAAAAGGAAAAAGAATAAGTCGGCCCCAGAATATATCAAGAGGCCCTGAAATATAATAAAGGTGGTTATAACCACCCAGTTGGAGAAGTCAGCCCTGCCAGTGAAGAGACACGTCACACCTACCAGTCTTGTATAAATAAGGATGTTAGTGCCTCACTTAGACACAACTCACTTGCTCATTGAGAGACAATTTTTGGAACTATAGTTAGAGAAGAAGGAGAGAGAGTGGCACATCTTTGGGAGAGGATCTTTTGTATTAGTTTAAGTTATCTCTTGGCTTTGTATTGGCTATCTATAATAAGGAATTTTTGTTGGGTTTTCTTCCCCTAGATGGTTTCCGAGGGTAAATGTTGTGTCTCTTGTGATTGTGTATTTCTTAGTGATCTTGTCTTATGTTGTTGTTATCTATTGAAATGAAAATGACTATAATAATGGCCTAAAAATTAACATGGTATCAGAGCCAAGTTGAAGAGAGCATCTTTCACAAGAGAAAAGTGAAAAATGTCACTATTGTCGTACATGCAAATTAGGGATTTTTGTTGGTGATGTATTTCAGCCCTAAAACCATCTAGAAAAGTGCACCCTACCCCAAGGATCATTTTGGAACCTTCAGCGCACCTTTTCAATGGCTAGATATCTCGGAAAGTGAAACCCTAGTTTTCACAAAGTACCAGAAAACCAAAGTACCAGAAGTACCAGAAGTACCAGAAAACTAGAAGCACCAGTCCAGAAATCCGCATATCAAGTTTGAGGGGGTAAAAGTTGGATTTTTGAAATTCTGACTACACCAGCTTACTCACCTCAGCTCAGTGCATCTATCCCCTGGATCAGAATTTCAAATTTTGAAGTTTGAAAAATTAGGGTTTCCTCATAAAACCCTAACTTGAAGTTGCAGTTGCAGTCTCAGAACTAGTTGCATTTGCAGTACCAGTACCAGTTGCAGTCGTACTACCAGTTGCAATCACCCTTGAAGTTTTTAAAGAGTTGGTAATGACTATCGTTGCTGCCAGATGGTGCCACCACCTGCAAATGCTATCAGAGGTATGTACTCACATATGTTTAAATGGTTAAACTTTAAAGAGTATTTGCAGTAGAAGGGATCTCTTGCCATAGATCCAAAAGGATCTCGAGATCCAACACATTCAGAGGAATGATGCAACCCAGGTGTGATTATTTTGATATGCATCCATTTTTATATTGATCAATGTTACATCATTATAACCTTTTCTGAGTCAAGGTATTAGATGGATTAAAAGTTGATATCATAGATCTTATCCTCTAACCCAACCTTCTATCAAGATAACGTATTGTCTTAGTACAAAAGACAGGATGAAGAAAGCACTCGTCATCTTGAGTGAAGGAGACTTGGAAGAAAAGAAAGCACTCATTCCTGAATACAAGGCTCAAGGTTTGATTAATCAAGTTGATAAGATTCAAAGGTACATCAAGTTGGTAAGCATATAGAAGCAAATGCCTTGCCTGATACAACTAACACCTCCTTTAGGAGAAACCTCGTGTGTTAGTTCTAGGTTTCCATGGAAGAATGTTTGATCACAACACTATGAGAGTGTTGACCTCATTTCGTATTGTATTCCTTACCTTTAATCTTTTCTTCAAATAAATTACAAGTGATAGCTCTAAAGGAGCTATTGTGATGATTGTTCGTGCTATTGCTTTATATTATCAGAAGAATATTATTCTTGCTTGTTGTTTTGTTGACCTTGCTCCAGGTCACAGATAATAGCTCTGAGGAAGCTATAGTGAAGGTTACATATGGAAATGTGCTAAAGGAGAGACCATAAATGAAGTAATCACCATTGGACAAGAAGAAGGTGGCTTGCATAAGCTAAAGGGTCACTCAGAAGCTGCCATGACCCATGCCATTGAGAATCCATGTGAACTTTGGCATAGAAGATTAGCTCACATTAAATACAAGACACTACCATACATATGAAAAGCGGTCACAGGTTTACAGGAACTCAAGGTTGACCATGAAGGTGTATGCAATGCATGTGCACAAGGGAAGAACATCAAGAACCCTTTTCCGAAGAGAGACAACAAATCAGAAGGAGTCCTAGAACTCATCCATTCAAATGTGTGTGACCTAATGCCATCATCCTCCATGAGTGGGTATGTATACTATGTATCATTCATTGATGATTATTCTCATAAGACCTGGGTATATTTTTTGAAATCTAAAAACAAAGTGTTCAACAAGTTCAAGGAATTCAAAGCCTTGATAGAGAATCTTTCTGAAAGAAAGATTAAGATACTCAGGTCAGATAATGGAGGAGAATATAACTCAAAAGAGTTTCTGAACTTCTGCAAAGATGTTGGGATCAAGAGGGAACTCACAACTCCCTATAATCCTCAACAAAACGGTGTAGCTGAACAAAAGAACAGAACGATAATGGAAGTTGTGAAGACTATGATCCATGATCAAGATCTTCCAATGTGCTTATGGGAAGAAGCAACAATGACAACCATTTATGTGAAGAATTGATTATCCTATAGTGTACTTGGTTTCAAGACCCCTATCGATATGTTCATCGTAAAGAAGCCAGAGGTAAGCCATCTGAAAATATTTGGCTTCCCAGTATTTATACATATACCGAAAGAGAAGAGAAACAAGCTGGAACCTTTAGGAAAGAAGGGAATATTTGTGGGATATTGTGAGGTATCCAAGGCCTTCACAATATATATACCAGGTCATCGTCACATTGAGATCAACAGGGATGTGACCTTTGATGAATATGCAATGCTCAAGAAATATAGAAGATGCCAACTTGAAGAAGTATATGAAGAGGAACCCGTAATCCCTAGTACTGCAATGAGGGAGGTTCCCATAGCCGTAGAACCAGTGAGAGAAGTCATAACTTCCCCTAATGAGGAAATTCTAGAAGACCATGATATATCAGAAGTCCAATAACCTCCTCAGATGACGATCCTCCATAAAAGGAAGCCAACTTGGGCCAGAGAGCTTATTCAATATGGAGAGAAGTATGATGTTCCCCAAGGAACTACGAGATAGGTAAAAAGACCAAAGCCATTCTCCAGTTATACATCTTTGATGTGTGATATTATAGAAGAGGAGCCTACCTTCTTTCAAGAATCCATTCAGAGGAAAGAATGGGCAAATTCCATGACAGAAGAATACCAATCCATAATGAAGAACGAATTATGGGAAATAGTTCCTAGACCAAAGAGTAAATATGTGGTATCCTCCAAATGGCTCTTCAAAATAAAACATATTGCTGATGGAAGTATTGAGAAGTATAAAGAAATATTTGTCGCTCGTGGATTTTCTCAAAAGGAAGGCATTGACTATGAAGAGACATTCACTCCTATAGCCAAATACACTTCGATCAGAACCATCATAGCTCTTGCAGCTAAGATGAAGTGGAAGTTGCACCGGATGGATGTAAAGACATCTTTCCTAAATGGTGTCATCAAAGAGGAAGTGTACATAGAGAAACCTCAAGGATTTGAAGTTGAAGACATGAATTCTCATGTTTGCAGGTTGAAGAAAGGCTTATACGGATTGAAGCAAGCTCCTAGAGCTTGGTATGGCCGTATAGACAGTTTCTTGATGAGCTTAGGATTTACCAAGAGTAAAGAAGACTCTAACATCTACTTCAAGGTCATGAATGATGAGACAGTAATACTAGTGCTATATGTGGATGAATTATTCTTAACTGGAGAAGAAAATCTCATCACTGAATGTAAGAAGAGACTTGCCTCAGAATTTGAAATGAAAGACCTTGGCCTAATGCATTATTTCTTAGGTCTTGAGGTATGGCAGAGTACTGAGAGGATCTTCCTTAACCAAGGGAAGTATACAGTCAAAATCCTGAAGAGCTTCGACATGTTGGAGTGCAAGTCCATGAATACACCCATGGAAGTGAAGTTGAAGCTGTTGGTCGACACTTCGTTAGAGTTGATTGATGCCACACTATAAA
Organism: Picea engelmannii; assembly: GCA_009831015.1. Taxonomy (NCBI): domain Eukaryota; kingdom Viridiplantae; phylum Streptophyta; class Pinopsida; order Pinales; family Pinaceae; genus Picea; species Picea engelmannii. The sequence goes on from ML783112.1 coordinate 81,656, forward strand.
AACATATTATTGGATCATTGATGTACCTAAAAAACACCATACCAGACATTTTTTTTGCCGTGAACACCTTGAGTCAGTTTCTGGTAGAACCCAGACATGTTCACCTAGTGGCTGCAAAACATGTGATGAGGTACCTTAAGGGTACAATATATTGTGGTCTCAGCTATGATGGAGATCATGATTTCACATTGAGTGGATATACTGATGCAAATTGGGCAGGAAGTGTCTCTGATAGGAAAATCACTTCAGGATGTTGTTTTAGTTTGGGATCAGCCACAATCTCATGGCAGAGTAGGAAGCAATCTAGCATTGTTATGAGCCCAGTGAAAGAAGAATACATTGCTGCATATTCTGCAAGCTGCGAAGCTATATGGCTTCAAAAGTTGTTGACCGGCCTATTTGACTTAGAGATGAAAGAAACCACGATCCTATGTGATAACCAAAGCTACATAAAGATGATAGCGAATCCTGTATTCCACGACAAGTCAAAACACATAGAGATCTGATATCATTACATTGGTGACATTGTGCAGAGAGGAGCCTTAAAGATCCAGTACATTAGCACAGATGAATAGATTGCTAATGTGTTGACCAAGCCTCTAGCTCATGTAAAGTTTGAGCACTTTCGATATAAGATTGGTATAGTCCGAAATGACCTTCCTCGAAAGGGGGAGTAGTTGTTGTGATAAGACATCTCTTGCTTCTGACCTGATGGTTGTGACGTAAAGCAAGAAGATGTGATATGATTAGTACTGTGCTTCTGGCTGGATAGCTGTGACGTAAATCCAGTCTAGTATCATGTTTCCGACCTGATGGTTGTGATGTAAAGAAAGATGATGTGATGTGACTAGTACTGTGCTTCAAGATGGATAGTTGTGACGTAAATCTAGTCTAGTATCCTTCTTCCAACCTGATGGTTGTGACGTAAAGCAGGACGAGTACCTTGCTTCTGACCTGATGGTTGTGATGTAAAGCAAGATTATGTGATGTGACTAGTACTATGCTTCCAACTGGATAGCTGTGACGTAAATCTAGTCTAGTATCCTGCTTCCGACCTGATGGTTGTGACGTAAAGCAAGACGAGTACCTTGCTTCCGACCTGAAGGTTGTGACTTAAATCAAGACGATGAGTTGAGAATAGCACTATGCTTTCGGCTGGATAGCTGTGACGTAAACTCGGTCTAGTATCCTGCTTCCATCTTGATTGTTGTGACATAAAGCAGGATGAGTATCTTGCTTCCAGCCTTATTGCCGTGACGTTGTTGAAATCTAAGTTTGAAAATTTTTCACCTTTAAAACTAAAATTTTTCTCTTTCGAGATTTAGTTTTTCATAAGGTATAATCCTCGCTATCAGTCCAAAAGACCGATACCGAAGTCTCGAAATGATTTCTTTTCTTCGTTATAATTAAAGACAATAATCTCAAATGTTATTAAAGTCTAGATGCTTGCTCTATAAAGTACTTTAAATCACGATAATTTAAAACCCTAAAGAATTTAATTAACCATCTTTTAAACCTCTCGGGATTTGGGTTTTACTCAGAACAATATCTCTTCAATACATTTTGAATCGTGAAATCTCGATTCCCAATTTCTCGAAAGAAGTGAAAATCAATCATGATCCCGATTATTTTAAATCTAATCTCATCGTGATTTCGGGATTCGGGGTTTAGTGGTGACATACCTCATGTAGCCGCGATCCCTAAAACCCCGAAATGCAAAGTCCCGACTCAATATGGAAGTTAAGGCTTAAATCTGTTCTCACCGCGATTTCAGGATTTAGTGTTTAGTGGTGACATACCTCATGTAGCCACGATCCCCGAAACCCCGAAATGCGAAGTCCCGACTCAATACCAATGTTAAGGCTTAAATCTGTTCTCACCACGATTTCGGGATTCGGGGTTTAGTGGGGACATACCTCATGTAACTGCGATCCCTAAAACCCCGAAATGTGAAGTCCCAACTCAATACAAAAGTTAAGGCTTAAATCTAATCTCATCACGATTTCGAGATTCGGAGTTTAGAGGTGACATACCTCATGTAACCGCGATCCTCGAAACTCTGAAATGCGAAGTCCTGACTCAATACCGAATTTTAAAGAGAACTAACTTCATTTTAAAAATAGATTTAATGGTAATTAAACTTATTAAGTACTTTCCTTTCGGCCTTTGTCAAAAGAAGTTTTTTGAATGTTGATTTTAGAATTGCCGAAATACGACCACATTAATAACGGATAGATCATGGTTTATGTGACACAGATGCATATCTCAGAGATATTCTCCACATTAAAGGTATTAAATTCTTGACAGCTGCGTCAGTACTTTCACCATAAAAGGAGTTAAAACAAACCTAGAGGTCTGTGTTTTGAAACTTATTCTCTCTTTTTCTATCAGAAATAGGATAATATAGCCGAGCTTTCACACCTCTCTTCTGTGATAGGTTTTCTTTCCAATTCAGAGTCATGGCACCAAAGAAGGAGAGTCATCAACAAAGTAAAAGTAGTATTTGGAAGGGCTTTACTTCCCAGAAAATGGAAAAATGAAGAAGATCATGAAAACGGTTTTAGATATAATTTTTAACAAATAGTTAGTCTCTAAGAATTAGGAACTCACCAACCGTCCTAAGATTGGTGGTTTTGTATAAATGTAATTTTTCAAGACTAAGAAGGGGATTTTTTCTGGAGGGATTGTAAAGAGATAAATTCATTTTGCCTGAATTAATACAATATAGATTGAAGATTCCAGATCTGGTCAAGCCTGAGTTATGTGTTTCTCTGTAATTCTATTTTTTATTTCCATACTTTCGTTTGAAGTGTTTCATGTGGTAATTTATATTATAGTAATTAAAACATTCCGATTATCTAATCATTTGCAGTTTTTCCTCTGTATCATATTTCAGTGGATATAAGACCTATGAAAGTTTTAGGACTCTGAAACTGTATGCTTCTACAAAGTTATTATCCGTTTTCTTGTATTAACTTAAAATGAGATTCTTCTTAAATTGATGGCTCATTTTTTTTATACAATTACATGTTTCCTTTTCCTTCATTTCGTCCACTGTCTCCTTTAAAATTTAACTCAGATACTAGAAAAGGCCTTTATTTATGTTATATTATTAATTCATAAATTGGAAGTTCTATTTTTATAATTTTGAACCAGAAATTTGCGACCCTCAAAAATATTCTTGATTTACAAAAAAGAAACCCTTAGCTTTCATGACTGTTCCAATTACCAGACAGCCCAATATAGAACCCGGTCTATCAGATCAAACAAACATTGCGTTAAACCTATTCAATACCATCTTAAAAATGGAAAAGACACTGGTAGAACTTGAAAGATCATTGGCTGCAATTGAAAGGGATATTAGCATTCAAGAACAATGGGAAGCTAGACAGAGACAGTTAAGGAATCAACCGTGATCTCAGTTTCTTTTAAACCTTTTCTTTTTTTTATCGATTAATTATCTCTACCTTTTTTGGATGCCTTGACGGTATACTTTAGATCCTTAAAGTATAAACTCAATAACAAAAAACGTAAAGCAAGACTATGAGATGAGATTAGAAATGTGCTTCTGGCTTGATAGATGTGGCGTAAAGCCAGTCTAGTATTATTATGATGTGCTAGCCTCGTGATTTGATGATGATGATTATGCATCAGTTTTATACTAATACATATTGATGCAGATGATGATTACATTCCTTTGAGAATGATGATGTTATCGATGAAGAAAACTTCCGATGATTTATAGATATGCCAGTCAGTGTTCCAAGATGATATTGATGATGTTGTCCTATCACCCACTTGATGTTTTTGATGATGTTTTCCTCTCTCTCTCTCGCATGATGTTGTTGAAGAATACCCTTCTTGTTAAGGGGGAGTGTTGAAATAATGTAACTACAAAGTGTATTCTTATTATTATTTGATATATTATTCATTGGATCAATCCCCATTGTGGATTTATCATGTCGGCTATTGTATAAGGACCAAATCCCCTTTTGTGGATTGGTCATAATATAATTGTAAAAGGAAAAATAAGAAGTTGGCCCCAGAATATATCAAGAGGCCCCAAAATATAATAAAGGTGGTTATAACCACCCAGTTGGAGAAGTCAACCCTGCCAGTGAAGAGACACTTCACACGTGCCAGTCTTGTATAAATAAGGAGGCTAGCACCTCACTTAGACACAACTCACTTTATCATTGAGAGACAAGTTTTGAAACTGTAGTTAGAGAAGAAGGAGAGAGAGTGGCGCATCTTTGGGAGAGGATATTTTACATTAGTTTAAGTTATCTCTTGGCATTGTATTGGCTATCTATAATAAGGAAGTTTTATTGGGTTTTCTTCCCCTAGAGGGTTTCCCAAGATATATGTTGTGTCTCTTGTGATTGTGTATTTCTTAGTGATCTTGTCTTATGTTGTTGTTATCTATTGAAATGCAAAGAACTATAATAATGGCTTAAACATTAACACTCGTGACCCTTCTTTTCTTATGTCTTGGATTGGTTTTCGAAAGACTGTTTGTTAGGGTCATGTTTGTCATACTTTGGTTGTTGCGGATTTGCAGACCCGAACTCCTGTTTGTTCTAGTACTTAATTTTTTTCTTGATTTTAACAGAATATCGATAAGCAACACTGAGTGATGAGATGTCCAGAAAATCCATTTCAGATTGGATGTATCTATGTAGATCCCCGCGATATTTCAGAACCAAATGTCATCCAGATTGTTTGATACCCAACTTGGTGCGTAAGGTATGGAAGGTATTGGTGAACTCCGGAACTACTTGGCCCATCTCTTGCCACAGTGTGGTCCATCTCATGTACTGGTCCTCATAGTTTCCAACAGGATAATACTATTCCTTTACTGCATCCACAAAAAATCCCAGGTGGGCTCGACCCCATACATTTCAGACTCCTCTGTGGAACTTTGCTCCCAGTGAGTTTCCCACCAATGTTTGACATGGGGGAGATATTTAAGGAGTGCAAAGGTGATATTTTCCCTATCAGAAAAATGGTGAATAGAGAAATAATCGTCTAGCAGATTTAACCATTTGTCTACGACATCCACATTTATCTGACCTTCAAATATCCGAATATAAAAATTAACCTGTACCTTGAAAGGAAAGGTTATTCCAAAGTGGATGTTTGATGAATATGTGCCTATTTCTATCGACAGGCATTGAAGGATGTGGGAAAAATTCTCCATTATTTTGTCCCTCTGTCGTGTGAGAGATTTCTCAAGAAACAAAATTATAGGATCATCTGCTCCATCGTTTTTCTTTTCTTCCACCATGGAGGGTTTCTTGGGAGTGAGAGAGCGATTTTATTCAATATAGACAAGATTGAGACCTAAATTTCTATACTCGGACCTCGTCGAGGACATGCACTGAAAAAAAAAATGATCAAGAGCAACCTGCTCTGATACCACTAATTTGGATTATTTTCGGCACGAAATGAGAGTGGAGATATAAAAATAAATGCATAGAGATATTGCAGATATTCAATAATATAACATAATGTATCATATATGGAACCATAAACACATATATACAATAATACATGATTTCTATTAATGAAATAAATGTACAGAGACTGTAAAAATACAAAGTGAAAGACTCGCTAGAATGGTGGCAACTTATCTCTGAGAAGAGATGTGACGGCTACTCGCATTCGCAAGAAGATCATGACAATGAGGCTTTGAAGGCCTTTTTACAATAAATAGGGATTCCAAAAACCCTAGACATCAAAAACCTAGCCTTAGGAGATGAAGCGCCAAAAGTCATGTGGGCCCCATTTGGGTAAGTTAGTACATCAACTTCTCGGGGTCATAACTTTTGCATACGATCTCCATTTTAGGCGCATGATAGCCCATTTGAAACGTATTGTCAAGGATATTCATTTTGGAGGAAATTTCAAAGGAACTTCCATATTTCTCCCCGTTTTCCCAAAAACATCGTTTAGGGCCTCAAAATGGCCTTGGAAGTTAAAAACTGCTAAAAATAGTAAATTACCAAAATTTCCAGAAAACTGTTTTGAGACAGTTGGAGAAGGTGGTTGGCCACCAATATCCACCTGGATCAATACCATTAATACCCTTATAGTTCAATTGACTAGTATGGAAGTTAAATTTGAAGATGAAGATAAGGCTATTACACTATTGTGCTCATTACTTGATTCTTGGTATAATCTAGTCACCTATATTTGCTTTAGCTCAACATATGTTTTAGATTATGACTTTGTTGTGGGATCTTTGTTGGCTGAGAATATGAGGAGAAAATCTAGTCAAGAAATCTCAAATTCAGAGGTGATGTTGATCAGAGGTTGATCTAAAGAAAAAGAGTAGAATCAGAGAAGTTCTTCATGTTCTTAGTCAAGGGGAAGAAATGGTAGAGTAAAATGTTGGTACTATGGAAAAATATGGCATGTCAAGAAAGAATGTTGAAAAAGAAAAGAATATGAGGACACATCTACGAAATAAGCAAATTTGGCTGCAAAATATCCAGGTACGAGTGATGAAGTTTTATCTGTTTCTAGTAGCTTACAATATCAGGAATAATGGTTGTTAGATTCAGGTGCCTCCCACCACATGTGCTCACATAGAAACTGGTTCATTTCTTACTAATATGTTGATGAGGGTGTAGTGTTTATGGAAAATGGTATTCCCTATAAAATTGTTGGGGTTGGAAATATTATAATTAAGATGTTTGATGGTATATTTGTTACGTATATTAGATATGTACTTGAGCTTAAGTGAAATTTGATTTCATTAGGGATTTTGGATTTTGGTGGATATAAGTATGTAGGTCAAGGTGGAGCACTCAAAGTGTTGAAAGGAAGTTTAGTAGTGATTAAGGAAACAAGGGTTGATAACCTTTATAAGATGGAAGGAAGTACTAAAGTTGCATATGAGGTGACAAATGTATCTTCATGTTTATGGAAGAAGCAACATGATCATATGAGTAAGAAAGAGTTGCAAAAATGTAAGTTTCTTTCAGACTTAGGATCTTTGTTTATGATTTTCTGCTTGTTTTATATCTATGTTAGTTATGATGATGGCAAAAAGGGATGTAATTTGTGCACAAGATCGTCATTAAAAAAAATATAGTGTGTATGGAACAACCAGAAGGATTAGTTCAAGATCACAACGATAGATTTGTTTGCATGCTAGAGGATTCATTGTATGGCCTAATGGTACCCAAGTAATTGTACAGGAGGTTTGAATCCTTCATGGTGAGACAAAACTTTTCAAGGGGTAAGTATGACTATACTTTTATAGTACATTTACTTTCTTGATGATATGCTCATTGCAAGCTGAAGCATGGTTGAGTTCAGTGAGATAAAGGCCTAGTTGGACAAGACATTTCATATGAAGGATCAAGGAGCAACAAAACAAATTTTGCGCACATAAGTACACATATACAATATACATCGTAAGTTGTAGTTGAAGTTCAATATGAACAACATGAAACTAGTTAATATCCATGTTTTTTTCCATTATAATTCTTCTTCAAATTTAAGTCTTTTTTATAAAGAAGAAAAAGTTATGTCTCGTGTCAGTTCAGTAGGAGGTATGTTGGATGCAATGAAATGGTCAAGACCAGAGATTTCACATTCATTTGATGTCACTAATCACATGGAAAACTCAGGTGAAGAAGTGAAATGGGTGCTTCAGTGTTTTAGAGGCACAAGTGTCACCTATAATGGTTTCAGTGCTTTAGTCTGTGGTAATTGTAATTTAGGTTTTCCAGGTATGTTGGATAAAAGGAGATTTACCTCAGGATATGCCTCAAAGAATTGTTTTGGAAGACATGTTGGAGGTGGAGTGATTCCTCAGAAAATCCAAACTCGAGAAAATTATAGAGATGTGTTCACGAAACCAACATTATTAGAGAAGTTGCAGTTGTGCTTAGCTTCTCTTGGCTTGCAACATAGGTGATAAATAAACTGGACAATGATATTTAGGTAAATTCTTGTCAAGGTAGAGATTGTTGAGATATGCCAACCAATTTTCCACGATTTTGTGGATTGTAGCAGATTTAGTGGATCGTTTATTTAGTTTGTTGTTGAAACAAATCAAACAATGTGTGGATCCACATAAATGTAATCATTTCTATGTAAATGTTTGAGAGTTTCTATAAATCTATGTACACCCATAGAGGCAAAAGAGTCTTGAGAGAGGTTGAGTGTGTGTAAGCTTGGTTTGGCTTTAATGTAATATTGTTTGAGAGTTGCTACTAATCTATGCACGCCCATAGAGGCAAAAGAGTCTTGATAGAGGTTGAGTGTGTGTAAGCTTGGTTTGGCTTTCATGCAATATCTCCCTTGAACGATAAATAAACTGAATATCATTGTCCTGTGTATGTTTCCATGTATAAGGTTTTACCACGTAAAAAAAATGTTATTTTCTATGTGTTGTAATTTGTGTGATTGCATCTTGTTCAATATTTGCAATTAGATATATGTGTTTTTATGCTTCCACTACAACAAACTTACACCCCATATTAATATCTTAGCTTAAAATATGTGATTTTCCATAGTTTGTAATCAAAGTGTAAATTGTCTATTATATTTTTTTTTTGTTTCTTTGAAAAATTGTTATATATGATTCTTTGGTAATAAACTATTTGCAAATATATGATCGGGAATGAAGGTAATTATTTTTAAAAAATTTACAACTCTAAGTATATATTATATGAACATATTATGAACTTATTGCTTTGTCTTTTTACTTTTTTTCTTTACCACCTGTTCCGCCAAACTAGTGGAAACCGAAACATGTGGTCACCTATTATGCTTTCATCCAAAAAAGGGCATCCACTTCTTTCCCTGCCAATTGGAAACCAAACCAGGTGATGGATGATAGTGTTGAAAGAACTGTCTGTGTAAGATAAACAAACTAAAAAAGTCTAAAAAAATAAAACTAGGAAAGAAATGAGCAGAGTATCAGTCCGGGTTGAAAAGAAAAAAGCATCATCATTGTGTTGGTGGAGCTCAAAGAACTGTGCAAATATAGATATTAGCAGGGCTTTAATAACTATGGGACTTGTCATTTGAGGCTCCACTGTGAAGGATGTCATCGTTGGGATGGAGTAGGAAGGGTTGCGCGTAGTTCAGGCACCTCTACTTGGCTGGTGCGTTTGAAAATGCATCAAACAACATGTCAATGTGGTTGCTGACGAGGGTGTCTCAATGAATTTGGTCCACCATATAACCTCTAATGTCGAAAATAAGCTTCAACTACTCCGGGATGAAGAGGCTTCAGAGAGCTTGGTCAGACTCCTTAATTGTGTTCAATGGTGGAGGCGCCGAGATGGGGAATTCCTCCTACATAGGGAAAGTGATTCCCTCCATATCCTCCAATGCTCATGTAACCACCTCTCTAGTGCTGGGATGAATGTGCGTATATTGGGCCATGTGAGGAATTCCTCCTGAACAATGAATGTGGCACCTTCCATGGCCACCTCTGTACCTGTATCCACCTTATTGGTGTTGGGGCGCAAGTAGTCAACCAGGACCGTGTAGAGGAGGGATTTTGCTGGAACCTGGATTGGTTCCTTTGGGAATTCCTCCTTGACTTAGACCATTGGAGGAGTATGAGGTCACGCAGTGTGCTGAGTCCAAGAAAATGACAGGGCACACTCTAGATTATGAAGGAGTCTCTACCTAGCTGCATGACTATACCAGGTAGGGCCTCACCTAGGATTTCCTCTCTCTCTCTCGATATGGCGGAGCCTGGGGGGAGAAGAACCAACTGGACTAAAACCAAGAGAACCAACTATGCAAAAAACCAATTTCCGGGCAAAGCGAGGTGAAAGAGCATGGAGGCGAAGTGTTGCAAGCCATGGATAAGTTGGATAGATAACCAAGGGATGAACATGATTGTAATGCAACCATGCATACTCAACACCCTCCTCCTACCATTAATCAACAAGACCTCCATTAAAATGACGCGAGGGAGTTTTCCTCCCTTCCTCTGCAAGTTTTTACGATCGCCCTCCATTCAAGATTGGGGTGAGGGACAACGGCTGACCATATTTATGGTTGAGTTCACGAGAGGTATGTGTGGCCTCCTTCTTCTATGTGGCACCCCACCCGAGGATTTTTTTATATTTTTAAGTACTATGATATATAACAAATATTTTTAAAGAAAAAAATTTGTTAAACGTTTTTAAAATTATAACACCTAAAGAAATGATGAAATGAATTATAACACTTAAAAAAAGGAAAAACAAAGTTTTTAAAATACAATGAGGAAACACATGCTCTTAACCATTAAACTCACTCAAAATTATGTTTAAAGAATATTAAATTAATATAACAAGTGAAATAATACCTAAATAAATTACATTTTCTTTATTAAATTAATTTTAAATGGCCATGAATTATAATATATAGAACAATGTAGTAATGAATTATATCCTTTATAAAGGGATTTTTTTCCCGTTCAAATATTTTTAAAGTACCATGAATTATAACAGGTGAAGCAATGTCTATGATAAGAAACAAGGCTGCGTGGCAGCTAAGTCCCTGCCAAGGAGGTTAGAAAGCAAATTTTGAAAAATGGGGTCGAAGTGTAAATGAAACAAAGTGTTTGGTGAAAAATGTATATGAGGGAAATGTTGTATGCAAGGTGCATATTTTGGAAGATGGGGCAAAAGTAAATACGGTTGGCAGGCCGAGCACCATCTAATTTTGGAAAGTATATAGCAAACACTTTTTTTTTTGAAAGTATATAAGAAAGTAAAAAAAATGTTGGCAGTAAAAGATTAAATTTGGAAATTTAAATGCATTTTCAATGTGGACTAGTGAAAGATAAATATATATGATGACATTAAAAATATATGATGACATAAAATTAATAGGAGATAAGAAATATAAAAAATTTAATGTATTTGTGAACATTTTCCATAAATGCATTTGTTATAGAGAGTGCTGAAATATAAGAGTAGAGTCTTTAGGATATAAAAATTTAGATGCATTTTTATTTGAAATCTGTTAGAAAATAGAATTTTGTTACATACCATTGCAAATTTTGAAATATACAAAAAAAACAAAGTGTGTTACATATAAACTGGAATTTAAATGTGTTTGTCATGTAGACTAGGATTGGGGCTCCCATGAACCATTAGAGAAATATTTACAAGAAATAGGATTGTGGAAAGAAGATAGAGTGCAACAACTGCAAAATAAAATAAATGGAAAGGTATAAGTGTTTTCCTATACATGTTTATTTAAGAAAGCGGAATAACTGGGTTGAGAAACAAAGAAATATGGGATGAGTAAACTTACAGTGAGGGTACATATGAGTGCTTTGGCTATCTTCTTATAGTTTCCCTTTCATTGATGTCGACGACGACTGGGGTTTCAATGATGTTCTCCATGGCTGCTGGAATGCTGGCAACTGCTTGCTGTCTTTCATTGGCGGCCTGTTTCAATTGCCTTTTGACCCATTATTCAATGTGTGCTCTCATTAGGGCGACGTTGATCTCATTCCAGATATTGATGTTGAAAAGATCATTTTTTAATTCCTGGAAGTTGATAGAAAGATTAGAGAGAGCCTGATGAATTTCCTCATTTTGTACTACATATTTGACTAGCCAGTCATGGACGTGAGATTGATCAAATTGAAGGATGCTGTAAAATTTTTCCAGAGAGAAGGTCTTCAACATAGCAACCTGTTTATCGAACTCTTCTTTGGTTAAGGGAAAGGAGTTTGCGATTAAGAGGGGGTCTTGGAAGTAGTTTGTTTTCCTGGCTAAGTTTATATTTGATAGCTTTATGAATAATTTATCTTTCTTAGATATGACTTGTTGACATGAATGAACAATGAGACGTAGGTTGTTTACTTTTTCTTTCCAACATGAATTCAATTGGCCGATCCGGTTTTTGGATGGAATATCTTCTTCTCTTCTTTTTGTTTCTGTCATATTGTTGACAATCTTGCCAAAAGGGATGACCATTTTTAAGAAGAAATTTTCTTCATCTTTTAATTCGACTTGCAAAAGCTCGAGCAAGCTATGTGCCCTAGTTCCAAGGGAAGCGATGGTTTGTGATCTTTTCCAAGCATCGGTAACCAATTCCATTCTTTTTGTGATATTGTTTTCCACATATCCTTTACAGGATGCGAGCAGGGTGGAGGGTGCTTTTACATTGGGTGCAGGGGTGCCAGCCATGGCTATTGCCAAAGGATCGACAAGCAATGGAATAGGAAAGAAAGAATCTTCCAATTCCTTGACTCTCCTTCAGCTTGGCATTGTGGGTCTCCATGCATTCAATGGATTCATGAAGTGCTTCTCCGGTCGCGGTGTGAAGTTGACAGATTTGGGACGGCCGCATGTTGGCAACGTCAACCTTTGAACAAGATTTTCCTTTGATATTTTTAACATTTTTTTTCTGAAATATCAATTTTTTGTTCTGGCTATCAAAAGAAGTGCTCTGGAACACGAAGGATTCATCTTCATCAAAATTTTGGGAAATGGATATGTCCATTGGATGGCTATGGTGGATGGCGTCCTTGGGCTGATCAAAGAAGTGGAACATGGCATCCAGATTAGTGTCAATTTCCATGTTCTCAGTTTGAATTTTTGGGTTTTCTGCCTGCCCCACATTTTTTTTTCTCTTCTTCTCCACTAGAAACTTGTGAGAACTATCAATTTTAGAGTGAGGAGGGTCATTATCTCCTCCTCCATTTGAAGAATTATGGGTTTCTTTGTTGCTTTGATGGGTTGTTCTAGCGATGCTCTAGGATATCATACTTTTTGGAGTGGTATTTGCAGATTGAACACTCTTGTCACTGGGGTCTTTCCCCTATTGTGTGTATAATTTGGTGTAGCTTTGCACTATCTCTACGTCGCTGGCATCAGAGGCAGGCCCGTGACTGTCTCTGTTTTTGGGCAAGTGTTTATTTACAAAACAATCACCGAGGACAAGTGAATGTAAATGTTGTCTAAAAATACCATAGGGGTCGAATCCTTTTATGTGTTCAACATATCTAAGGTTGGAGATACTAAAATGTGCAACGAAATCGTCAAATTTGTTCATATTTTTCAACACAAACTCCCTTATTTTCCAAGGCATAGGAATGAACTGTTTTTTTTTCTTCCTTTGGAAYAGATGGAACCAATCGCTGTATTGATGTGCTACTTCTGCAATAAAAATCATGTCCGTAATGTGACATGGAAAGAGAGAAGGTTGTTCCATGGAGCCAAAAATTCTTATGACAATGTAATTATCCAAATGTTGGACTGTTCCCTTTTTGTCCAAAAAATTAGTTGCCTGTTCAGATAAGCGGGGAGCATTTTCTCCTAACAAGAAAAGTTTGAAAACAGAGAGGAAGCCATTAAAAAACTCATAAAAACAGTGGGAAGCCTTGTGTTTCCACAAGGCCTGGTACCAGAACGTTACTGGGTGGAAATCGTAGTTGACATTCTTGGACAGAGACAGTTGCGGAAATTGACAGGAATGTGCTATTGCAAAAACTAAATAGCATGACATATAAAATTTCTTTCCTCTTTTGTAGCTTGACAATTGGGAAGAGATTTCATAAGAAATTATCCTTCCCCAATAAAAAATGGCTTGTTCATTGATTGCGAAATACAAAATGTAAAGAGCCATGTGGGAAACAGTAGTTGTGGATTCCTGTCCCGCTATTCTTGTAAACAACCAGGCAATTTCACGAAAAGGATTTTTAAATGAACTAACCTACATGCTTGTAATATCTTTAGGAACTAGATCTGGGTTTTCCAAAAAAAGGGGCAAGAGGTCCAATCCATTATTATTCTTTGCTAGGAACTGTTTGCAATATTCTCCTTTGAATGTCAATGTTGGCTTGGGCAATTTCAGCATCTGTCGGAAGAGATGAGGTGACAAAGAAACATAAGAGTGGTCGTGCAGTGGAATAATTCTTTTCTCTGCAATAAATTTATGAGCGCACCAAGAGACCAAGTCCTTACAGTCAAAAACCTTAGGGACATAGCCTACATGAGGAATCTTGGAGCTCCAAATTACTTGGTTCTCTGCGGCAGAGGTTGAGTAATAAGAAAATGCCCTGGACTAGTGGAAGTTCTGGTCATGACAACCAAATATGTTCACTATATCTCCACAGAACGGGTGCGGAACTGATGCCATAGGTTTATGAGAAGGTTTCTTTGCTACAGATGATGGTTTAAATGAACAGTCACAGTGAATAATGTAACTTTTTGCTAAATCTTTGTTAAATGCTTATGAATGGGAAAGCTCCTCGAGCCTTTCACTGATTAATGACAATCGGTATTGGTGGTGTATGATGAATTGTTAGGAGTAAAGTTTATTTATTTCATATTTAGAAATGTGAAGGTGGCGGGTACAACAAAGATTAATTAAGGAATGGAGGTTTCTTGAACATGCGAAGGGCACGCGATGTGAAAGGGATTTCATGATTTTGAAATGAACACTCAGAAGGGACAACATAATCTCCCTGCAAATTTTGGTTTAATGCGCATGAATACGAGATTTCCTCGGCCCTTTTTCCCATCAATGACAATATATATGGTTTCTGCATGATGGCCTGTTAGAATTAAATGCTAGTAATTCCATATTTAGAAACAAGATATGTCTATATATATAAAAAACTTTATATTTTCTTTTATTGTAGAGAAGTGTGAAGGTGACAGAGACGACGAACAACAAGGAAATATTGGAAAGTTCTGAAAAGAGGTTGGATGTGATTCAAAAAAGGGTTACGGGGATAGTCAGGAAGAGATCCTGAAGGGGGAGTTCAACGATCGGTTTGTATATTTGTGGAATTTCGGCAAAATGGCTAAGTATGGAATAGGGAAATTGCTAATTTCATGCATAGCAATAAGATCTTATATATAATTGCCAACTGCTAATTCCAAAAGGATGACGACATAGGAAACACCGAATACGAACTGAATATTTCTTCAACCCGACAAAGGGATGATTCCCTAAAGAAATTTGAACAAATGGCGAAGTATGGAAAGCAGATAGATGGGCTTCAAAATGGGTTGACAATAGTTCCAGTAAATATGCGAGGAAGCGGCGGTTAAATTGTATTTCCCGAAAGTTTTTAGTGCAAAAAATGTGCATCATAGAAAAGGGCATGATAGGTGGACCGTAATACGAAAAAGGGTAAAATTTTATGTTTCATAATTTTTGAGTGCAAATTGTGTAAAACAGAAGAGATCATGAAAAGGGAATGATAGGTCAACCGTAATACGGAAAAGGGCATGATCTAAGAAAGCTTGCAAATTTGTATATCTGTCAATTTGTATATGGTAGAGCTACAAATGTTGTTTGGAGGTCCTAGAAAAGTAGAGGTGCAATGTTGATGCAACCAACGGGGTCCCCCTGTCAATTTCTATATGGCGGAACTCTGGGTGGCAGTTATGGGACAAGGAACAATAGATGATCAATTTAAATAAAGGGAAAGCGGTGGTTGGAAATGCGTGAATTGGGAAAATAGAAAGGTGGAAGACATTTTTCGTAAGTGCGAATTGGTTTCAAAGAAGCCCCATTGTTGCAAAATCATGATCTACTAGTTATCAGGAAATGTGTTGTTGAATATTACATTTTATTGCAACGTGCATGTGTAGTTATGTTCTTGATGCATTATTCCATGACTGTAACATACCAACTGAAGTAGTGAACTTTGTTTTGTACTAATTAGTATTAAAATTTAATAATTGCATCTCTAGAAATAAGAAGAATGATTTTGCTGGAACATTTTACATTGGTATTAGTAAACAGAAGATCGAAGAAGTACGAGAGTGCCGAAGTATGCCAATTAGAAAATGCGTGAAACCTAGAAAAGTGGCAGAGAGGAAGAGTCCAAGGCCAAAATTTTGTAATAGCAAATCCATTTAAAAAAATAAGAAATTTATTGAGTACTATACATCTATGCTTAGAAATTGGATCAAGTTCTTTAGTTGAAAACATTGAAGGTATCTGTGACAAACACATGCCTGGGTTCTGCAGTATGCAAGATCCTTGGAGTTTTCTCTGCGATTAATCATCCTCTACTGAAATTGATATTTTTTAGAAGCTTTTCCTGCAGAAGAAGACGAAAATGGTTGCAGGGCAAGTGGAATAGCCCTTAGTTGAAACCGGCTCTTCATAGTGAAACAAAATTCAGTAGTACAGCTTGTACGTGCGATTAGAGAGGCCCAAATTAGTCCATTCCGGGCAGAAGGAGATGACTAGTAGGAAAATGTGTTGCAGTAGTGAAAGCTTTGCACCTGATACTCGAAAATGTTAAACAATATTTTTTTGGCTTGAAATATATCTCTAGAAGCATCAACATATGATTTCTTTACAGTCAAACTCTTCTGCCCAGAACAGACTAATTTGGAACTTTGGAATTCCTACTTTAGCAGTGCAAAGTGGTTGTTGTGTTCACTGTTCGTTTTTTTTTTTTTTTGAAACTCCTTTTGGTGTTGTCATGACTGCGATCACCGAGTCGGAAAGGTCCGTTCATTATGGTTCATTTCAATTTGGGCCCAGGAGTGGGAATATTTTCTGCATTTCCATCATCCATTGTCGTATCATCGTCCATTAGATCATCTTCTTCTGGCTTGGAATTCATGGCATAAAGTTCTGCGACAGGCATGACTGCAAGTGGGTAGGTTCTTTGAGCAACCAAGCTTGGCATCGATTTTTTTGGCTTGAAATATATCTCTGGGTGTACCAAGGGACCATCTCATTTTTTTCTCATGGTCAAAGAGAGATTAATAGTAAGAATATGCCCTGGAATAGTGGAACCTATGGCCATTATGCCCCAATGTGTTCACTGTGTGTGGAGAGAATTGCCGCCACAAGTTATTAAGAATCTACATTTGCTCGAGACAATGTTTCAAATGAAGATCAGGGAGGGATAATATAATCCTTTCACTGATCAATGAAAATTTCTAGGGTTCGTAAGGGAATGAGTTGTGACCATCACAACTCACTAATTGCACAATTATAAAAAAGTGTGAAGGTGGCGGTGACGATGAAAAGACATTAAGAATTAGAAATTTATTAAAAGAACCAACCCATCGACGAACAAAAAAAAAAGATTGTGTTTCCTTTGAAATGAATGCTTGGAAAGGATAACATGCTTGTGCGCAAACTTAGTTTAATTCATACTAATGAGAAATATTCTCCGAAATTCTGGACATTAATGACAACTGTAACGATTGTTGCAGGATGGCTACTAGCATTAAAGCTTAATTATTTCATATGGAAAGTGGTCAGGCATGTTACAAAATAAAAATGAAAGAAGATATACCCAGGAGACATGAAGGCCCGATGGTTCTCTATTTGGCGGATGGGTTCTTGGCCTGGCAAGCTGAAAATTGAGCCTCTATTCTTCTGTGTCCTACAAATAGCACCTACACTTTTGTGAGATACAAAATGATAGGAGGAGTTGCGGGTTGGTTGGTTAAATATGTACTTTTATAAAGTATGGACATTAGATTGTATAGAACATATTTGAATCCGTGATCCCATACTTGGGAACTTTTTGTTTCGTGCTTTCGTGGCCCGATAGGCTAAAAATTGAGTATAGACATGAGATTTTATACAGCATATGCAGATCGCTTATTCCATACTTAGGCACTTTTTTGATCGCGGGTTCGCGGCCTGGCGAACTGAAAAAATACTGAATATTGTTCTATGTCCTACAAATAGCACATGGATTTCCGTGAGATACAAATTGACAGCACGACCTACGAGTTGCTTGGCTGAACATTGCATTTGTAGTGTTCTAGAACATATGTGGATTCTTTGTTCCCTGTACTGCAAATAGCAACCACATTTTCGTAATATACAAATTGATAGGAGGACCTGCGGGTTGCTTGGTTGAACATCCTATTTGTATTGTTCTAGAACATATGCGGATTCCTCATTCCATACTTGGGCACTTTTTGGATCGTGGGCTCGCAGCTTGGCGGGCTGAACATTAAGTATCTATTGTTATGTTTCCTACAAATAGCACCTACACTTCCGTGATATACAAATTTACAAGCGGGCTTCTGGACATAGTCTCTATATAAAGTATGGAATGAAATTTTACACAGCATATGAGGATTCCTCATTCCATACTTACATAGTTTTTGGATCTTGGATTCGCGACCTGGCAGGCCAAAAATAGAGTATTTATTGTTCTGTCTCCTACAAATAACACCCACATTTCTGCGATATACAAATTGACGGCGGGAATTGCAGGGATGAGTCTCTATATAAATAATCGACATGAGATTTTATAGAGCATATGTGGATCCGTGTTTCCATATTTAGGCATTTTTTTGATCATGGGTTTGCAGTATGACGGGTTGAAAAAAGAGTCTCTATTGTTCCCTGTCCTACAAATAGCACTGAGATTTCCACGAAATACAAATTGACATGAGTCGCGACGGGATGCTTGGCTGAACATTTCAGTTTTTTTGTTCTAGAACATATGCGCATCCCTCATTCCATACTTGGGCACTTTTTTGGATCGCGTGTTCATGGGCGAGCATGTTGAAAATTAAGTATCTACTGTTCTGTATCCTACAAATAGCACCCACACTTTCGTGATATGAAAATTGACACGCGGACCTGTGGACATAATTTGTATATAAAATATGGAATGATATTTTACACAGCATATGCAGATCACTAATTGCATAATTAGGTAGTTTTTGGAGAAAGCATTGGTGGCCCGGCGCACCGAAAACAGTCTATTGTTTTGTCACCTACAAATAGCATCTAGAGTTCAGAGATATACAAATTGACAGGTGGACTTGGGTTGCTTCGCTGAACATTGGACTTTTATTGTCCCGTTGCGATCCTGTATCAATTTCATAGTTAGCGATTTTTTTTGATCGGGGGATCTGGAGCTGTCCGCGACATATAAATTGACACGATTCGCTACAGACTGCTTAGCTGAACATTGCATTTGTATTGTTCTAGAATATATGTGGATCCCGTGTTCCATACTTGGGCACTTTTTGGATCGTGGGTTCGCGACTTGGTAGGATGAAAATTAAGTATCTATTGTTCTGTATCCTACAAATAGCACCCACACTTCCACGATATATAGATTGACACACAGACCTGGGGACAAAGTCTGTATATAAGGTATGGAATGAGATTTTTTACAGCATATGAAAATCACTAATTTCATACTAATTGACATGTGGACTCAGGTTTCTTCACTGAACATTGGACTTTTATTGTGTCGTTGCGATCCTGTATCAATTTCATAGTTAGCGTTTTTTTTTTTATCGGGGGCTTTGGGGCTGGTAGGCTGGTAATTGGGCCTCTATTGTTTTGCATTGTACAAATACATTGTTCTACAACATATGCGGACCTACAGGTTGCTTGGTTAAACTTTGCATTTGTATTGTTGTAGAACATATGCAGAGTCCTCATTCCATACTTGGGCACTTTTTGGATTGTGGGTTGCGGCCTGGCGGGATGAAAATTAAGTATCTATTATTCTGTGTTCTACAAATAGCACCTACACTTCTGTGATATACAAATTTACATGTTGACTTGTGGACATAGCCTCTATAAAGTCTGGAATGATATTTTATACAGCATATGCGGATTCCTCATTCCATATTTAGGCAATTTTTGGATCATGGGTTCACGGCCTGGCCGACCGAAAATAGTGTCTATTGTTACGTCTCCTACAAATAACACCTAGATTTCCACGACATACAAATTAACAGGAGGATCTGCGGGCTAGTTGGATGAACAATGCATTTGTATTGTTCTAGAACATATGTAGATCCCTCATTCCATAGATGGGTATTTTTTGGATCGCGGGTTTGTAGCTAGGCGGGCTGAAAATTAAGTATGCGGAACCCTCATTGCATACTCACAAGTGGACTCAGGTTGCTTCATTGAACATTGGACTTTTATTACCCCATAGGGATTTCGTATCAATTTCATAATTATCAATTTTTTTCTATCGGGGGCTCTATGGCTGGTGGGTTGGAAATTGGGCCTCTATTGTTCCTCGCTGTACAAACACATTGTTCTAGAACATATGCAGATCCCTCATTCCATACATGAGCACTTTTTGGATCACCGATTCTTGACCTGGTAGGCTTAAAATTAGGTATCTATTGTTCTGTGTTATACAAATAGCATCATCACTTCCGCGATATACAAATTGACAAGTGGACTTGTGGACATAGTCTCTATATTAACTATAGAATGAGATTTTATATAGCATATGAGGATTCCTCATTCCATACTTCAGCAGTTTTTGGATCACGGGTTGGCAGCCTGGCGGGTTGAAAATAGAGTCTCTATTGTTCCCTCTCCTACATATACCACCCAGGCTTTTGCGATATACAAATTGCCAGGAGGACTCAGGTTGGTTGCCTGAACATTGTACTTTTTGGTAGTTTTTGGATGGCGGGTTTGTGACCGGGTGGGCCAAAAATAGAGTCTCCATTGTTCCCTCTACTACAAATAGCATCCATACTTCTGCCATATACAAATTGACAAGAGGAGTTGGGATGGTTCGCTGAACATTGCACTTTTATTGTCTCGTAACAATTTCATATGTATTTTATATTTAACGATTTTTTTTGATCGGGGCCTGTGGAGCTGGCGGGATGAAAAATGGGCCTCTTTTGTTCGGGCTCGTGGGATGAAAATTGTGACTTTATGGAATTTAGAGTTGGCACATTCAATTATTAAAGGATATTAAATCTCTTATTCTTAAAAGAATCAAGGAAATAAAAGTTTTTTTTTTTTAAATCTATAACCGCAAGCATAACAAGGACCAATTTGAATTTTAAGCGCGTCTTGTTCATATGATAGCACAATTTCATTCCGCACACTAAATATTCATTGATTTCAAATTATTCCAGGATATTAATCTGAGTAACTTCATCGAATAAGCAAAAATCCGAAAACAACGGCCAATTTGTATTTTAAGAGCCTCTTGTTTGTATGTAAGGACAGTCGCAGTTCGGACACTATATATTCGTTAATTTCAAATTATTTCAGAACAATAGTTTGACGAAGTTCATCGATCAAGGAAATCTGCTAAAGCAAGTGATAGTATAGTTGCATCACAATTCCATATAAATTACCAGACGGATCAGCATCCCAGCTGGCTAAAAAAAACAATTACACTGTTCAGTGTCCTCCTAAGAACAACTGGAGTTCCAGGATATACAAATTGACAAACAAAGTAGATAACCAAGAACCAACCATACTTTAAACAGTCCACAAGCAAGTTCCCAAAAGGTTCCATAGAGTAGAATCCATCGACCTTTACACCAAACTATTTGATATACAGAGAAAAGACGTCGCCGCAATTGGTTTTTATTGAAACGAACATTCATTTGGATGTTGAACAAATATTACAGAGAGACATGAGGTATTTTCGTTTCCTCTCAAAGTTTCATATAAAAAAAAATTCCCCTTTTCAGTCGATATTCAAAATTGCATTGTCCTCATTTAAGGTGAATTTTCTTTGTATCCGAAGCTTCCGCAGCATGTAGACACTACTTGCCTTTTTCTATAGATATGTTTCATACAAAAAATCTGCCAACTCAGGAAGCACATTTTGTAACAACAGCTACCTGATCGTACAATGCACGGTTGTGTTGCCCACAGTTCGAATAACACCACTGAGGCAATGCCCATAAATATATGGACATTTTTCACCGCATCACAGACAATGAATCATATCATCAGTTATCAAAGCAGAGGCGGAGGCAGCGGAATAGAATTTTACACAAACAGGATGAAAGGGGGTTGAGTACACATTGGCTGCAACTAAAATACCTTCAACCTGGGAATGTGAGAAAAGGAATTAATACATTGAACAATATAATACACAATTGCATCCCACACTCCCCTTTAAAACAAAAAAAAAATTAACAGCTGCAGAAATTTGTTGAAGGCTATTTCTATAAGCAAAGTGAGGATGATTTTGTAAATGTATACGCACAACAATTGTAGATATAGATAGCTTCTCCAAATCCTTTACTGCATCTGCTCACAACTCTGTTACAAACGTTGACTGGGTTGTCTGAAAGATCGTTTCTCTAGCACCCTGTTTTTTTTTTTATATTTTTGAACAACATAAGTGGAACTTGCCCTCTATGCAATTGTTTCTCCATTAACGAAAACAAATCTGAATACGTATTGAACAATTGTAGCTGCAACATGGAACAATGCAATTTTTGTGTAACTTATTCGACATACATGCAAAAGTGGAAGTAAACAACAAAACTGAATATGAAAAGTGGTACCATTGCCTTCTCATTGTCTGACTCTCCATCCTTTATATGGAGAATGTGTTGCGACCCAAATTTCCTAGCCAGTGTGACAACATCCCCAATCATTCCCATTGTGTAAATATCAATGCTCTGTGCAAGTTGCCTAATAGTCGATTCTGGGAGGAAGCAGTATTCTAAACAAATAGGAGGTTTTTTTTCCACAATGCTTGTTTCGTTGACCGAAATAATTCGATCGCAATCACCACGGTCATATACTATTTTTGACAATATATTAAAATTTATAATGGATATCCCATTACACGACAATATCTTTTCTGCATGTTTCTGGACATTGTGGAGGAATAGTCAGTGTGACTGTCATCATGGCGTCCTTGTCTGTCATATCAACATGCATAATGGGTCTACTTTTGTTTGCCTTGTCCAAGTAGGTGGTATAGACAACCATTATGTCCCTGACGAACACCTATCTAGTTTGGCGGTTGTTCAAGGCCTCTATTGACAGTACTTTGGATGTCATAACTCTAGACCTAAAGACATTTTTTGAACAGGAAAACTACAGTGAATGGTAGTGTGCTACAATTACACGCATACTTTTGATGACCTATGGAGCCAGAGTTTCGCAACGACACTTCTTAGTTTGCGGAACATGTAGCAGGTTCGATGTATCGCTCGTACTTGTTGATACTTCTTGTGAGTTACAAACCATGTACTGCAGATGGCATCAACATATTTGCCATGCCGTATATGAATATATAACTCGGGAAATTTGTCTAGTAAACATAGTAAGAGCAGAGAGCATGCATATTTACCTTTGGCCTTGCCGGTCCGCCGATGTCTGGGAGGACTAACTGCTCATGGCAGTCTCACTAGTCCAACTTTTTCTGATGCAAGCATTTGCAAATGGACATCAGGACTAATAAAATATATGCATTCTATATTATATGCCCACACCTGGTTTGTATCTTTAATTTTCCGGCACACTTGGTATACCTTTTTGAAGATTGTACCACAAAACCCTCTGCTGCTGCACAAAAGAATTTATCTCCCTATCCAAGCAACCTATTTTTTCCAAGGCAGTAACGCGGAAGATGCAATGGACAGGAAGACAAGTTATTTTGAAAAAGGACATGTAAAAAAAAAACAAAAACAAGTCTATTTACCCACCAAAGAGTCCTTCGTCATGTCCAGCCATTCTGTTTGTTTAAATGCAACAATGCAGTGAAAACACAATGGACATGCACTAGCTTAGTATGCAGGAATAAACGTATGCAACCAAGAAAACTTACCATGTAGGAAGGCACACAACTAGCTTAACACATATATCCATACCATAAATGAAATAAAAAACAACGCAATATGAAACAACGATACAAGGATGCACCTTTCTATATCCTCTTTAGCCGATGCAGTAGAGACTCTCTCCTTTTCTCTAGCTACTCTATTTGTTTCAATTTGGGAACCCACAAAATTTAATGAACATCAATGGAAGCTGGTATTCAGCAGAGAACAAGCAATATGTACATAGAGAAAAACTGACTCAACGAATAGTCTACAAAGGCAGAAACATGAACCTTTGCGCTTCTCTATCCATGGATGGAAACGCGTACAATTTTTTTCCCTGGCCAAAATATATTACAAGACACAAAATATCACGCAACTGCATGGCCGCAGCTAAACGATTTCTTCTTTTCCCTGGGAATTTATCCACATATGCCCTCTAGCCATGTTCTTTATCCTATACACAGACTGTTGTGCACACAATACAAGTTCTCAATTTTTCGTGGCTAATTAACCACACATGCTTCTAGACATGAACATATAATCTTTCAGAATATTTGTTGTACATATCATATGTCAAGAACAACACAAATTACATCCTGCGCACACCAATCTATGTAGAGGAGAAAGGACATGTCATGTCATATCCACACATCTGACCATACATGGTTTATAAATGTACCCTACATACATATGCTTTATTCCAACAAAAAAACAATGGGTATTGTAACTTCACATGTAATCCTCAAATAATTTTGCACGCAATTATTTTCTTTCATGGTAGGACTGCAGCATTTGGAAAATCTCATAGAATAACAGATCTCAACTCCGACATACATGGAAAATAAAACAACTGCATATCCACTGGTGGGTGCAGGGGATGAACACCGTAAAGTGCCCCAAACAGAACAATAACAATCCAAAAAAAAAAGAAAAAATAAAAGCTCCAACCACTGCCGCTGCACCCAACCCTAAAAGGCCGAATCAAAGAAAAGAAACAAGCAAGGACCAAACCTGCAAGAAATCACAAAGAGGCTGAACTTCACCCATAGCGCCAAAAAGCGCAAACCCCATCCAAACAAACAGAGCCAACAACCCGAGAACCAATGAACCAACAAGAACCATTGAGCTAGTGAACAACATATGTATCTCTAACGATTACGAAACTGCAACCCAAACAGAAAAGGAACCGGAAACACACAAGGAACATGCGACTACAAATACGCAAACATTCTTACTTGCAAACTGCAAACTAAACAACAAACAAGGAATACAAAATGAAACCACATCATCCAAACTTACTCTGAAACAATGAAATGCAGAAGCACAGCTTGAATCACCAGCGAAACAACAACAAGCAGCAACCGAGAAACCAACGAACAAGAACCACTCACCGAACCAATAAACAATGTATGTAGCCTCAATGATTACGAGGATGAAGAATACAATGGAAACAACTGACAAAACAACGAAGAGGAAACAACCACTGAACCAGTAAACAATGTATGTAGCTTCAATGGAAGAACAAGGATGAAACATACAATGGCTATTGAACTGGCGGTAGACAATTAAGTGAAAATTTATTGTAACTGTATAGAACATTTTGAGGAAAAATGTACTCTGAGAACTGTATTTACATAAACATTTAAGACTCTCAGGCTATCTAAGCACCTCGTGGAATGCAAACATTTAAGCTATCAGGGGTGTTGCAGAACGTCGCATCATGTGAACATTTATGCAGTCAGTCCTATTGATGCATCTCGGAATAAGTGTTAACACATTTCAAGAAATATACATACGCCAAAGACGCTATAAACTTTGGAATTCTCAATCACTACAAAGCTTGGATATCAAAACTTTTCAATATTCTTATTACATATCAAAACTTGCAGATATATTCGAGTAGCAGAAAATGCTAATACAAACATTCGAACTAATGCTAGCATTAATCAACCTTGAAGCAAGATACAGGAAAAATATATGATTAAAACATACTGACTACGAGAAAAACTTTGGATATGTTGCCATATAGTACATTGGGAATAGTGAAGCTGGTAATAAGACCTCAAATCTCTTATCCAATCAGATCAGTACATATATGTTACTTTTTATTATATAAAAATATATGCTTTTATTTCCATAGCTCCAACAATAGGTATTGTGCAAATATTTCGGGTCAAAGGACAAAGTAATATGCAGTCAACGTTATTGATTGCTATAGTCCCTCTACGCCTATGGCAAGGACCAATAACGAAATGAATTCCATTGCATCCTAGCGGATCCATGTTTGTTTTTTAAATAACATTTTTTTTTATTTGTTTTTTAAAAATAGTAATTTTCTTTTGCATATTCATTGTTTTTAAGGTTTAATAAATGTTTTATAAAAATTATATTAAAAAAAATAAAAAATAATCCTGGTCTTATTTTTGCTTCATTGCATCTTTACATTTAATTATTTAAATAATATATAATTAAATAATATTTAGAAATTAAAAAAAGAAAAATTGCAACTCTATCAACATAGTATATAAATATGTATATGTATCATTAGTTTAGTTTAGTTTATTGTGTTTCCATTTTTAGTAGATTCTTTATATCATCTATCACATTGCATTTTTTTATCAGATTATTTTTAAAATGCAATGAAATATCATTATTAATTAGTATTTTTTTATTAAATCATTTTAAAGTTCATTTAAAGAGTATATGGAAAGGATAATAAAGTGTAATGTCCCCTGCCTCTTAGAGAGGTGATGTGGAGACTCAGTGGCCTTAGCACCCCCACTAGGTCATAGTCTTACACTGAAGGGGGAAGTCAAGGAGGCTAAAGTTATATTTTTAAGTTGACTTAAGAAAGGAAAAGGGATTAAGGGTAAAAGATAACTCAATAGAAGAATAGAATATTAACCCTGGGAGTTAACCTAACTCAACAAAGAATTAGAAGGAAATGTATAAGTAAGAGGTTGGGGTGCACCTATTAGGCATTATGGTTTTGGATTAGCATTTTCTATTGATCTTGAGCATTTAGTTTGGGGGTTTTGCTGTACAAACCCTTGTGATCAACTCAGTGGTGAAATATCCACTCACCTTGTTCTGCAGCTTGGTCTCGGGGATGAAAGACTCCTCCACACCATTCTAGTCTTAGCCCATCTCCATCTAGCACTTCAGAAGGTAGCAGGCCATACTGTTCTTATGTTTCTAGCAAGGGCGCACCATCATCTAGAGAGAGGTTCGATCCAGCTTATCCTGAGGGCCTGGGGCCATTCCGACAGTTGGGTTTTGTTTGCAGGGGAAGGACCATCAGTTTGAGGGATATTCTAGAGGGTTATCATAATTCTACATTTGTCTATAGATTGGGACATCTTGGAGCCATAGGGAACATCCTGTGATTCAGTAAAACTCAGATCTAGGGAGATCCGCTTGAGATATGAGTCTGAAACTTCTCCCATGGGATTCAAATAGCCCGATCTATATTCTTGGAGAGTTTCAGAGAATTTGGAGGCCTCCTTCATCAAGGCTGAACCAACTAGGGTTTCAGTCATCCAATGGGGTGCACCATTCAATGGAGGAATTATGATCTACAGGATTTGAGAGTGGATTTAGGAATTTTGACATCTGGGTTGTCCCTACAGTTGCCCGATCTATCATTTGGCACATTTCTCAGGATGATTGGACACCTTTGGTAGCAGGGACGAATTATTGAGGGCTTCAACATTCTAGCAAGGTGTGGCACTTTCCAGCTTGGAGGTTGAGTATTAATATGTCTCAGATCTACTTGATTCAGTCTTCATTGTATATCCAGCCTTTGGAGGCTTATTTTGTATTGTCGGGAGCATTTTGTAGCAGCTCATATCTATTGCTTGTACGGCCATCTAAGGTTTTTTCCAGATCGACCATCTATGGTATTGATCTTACATTGCTCATAATAAAAAGGTCATATCTTTGCTTGTGCTTCTACATATTGAATATATTGTGATCTTCATGTGTTGATGAATCTTGTATGCACTTAATAACTCAATAAATACCTACACATAAATAGATCAGTAGTAGTTAGTGATTCCAAGAAAGAATTTGGCTTGGAATCATTATAGTGGTATCAGATCTTCGATCCTCCAAACCTATGGAAGGATCGACGCATGCAAAGATACAACGGTATCTTTATGGGTTGGAGGAAGAAACCCAATAGTGAAACAGAGGCTGAGATGGAACGATCCAGAGATGACCATGAATCTGTAGACTTGACTCTCGTAGAAGTGGAATTTAACAAGTTCCAACAATCCGTCAACTGCACAGAAAGCACCTTGGTTCGATATTTGGACGAATACCATGAAACCAACAGGAAGGGATAGGTTGAGCTTTCTAAAACATTGAAGAAAGTTGATGAGAACCTGCAGATAATGAACATGAACCAATCCAAGATAACTGCATTTCAAATGGAAATGGCACATAAGGGGAAAGACCCTGATACTTATGGGCATAAGGAGGCCAGTGGATTCGGTGGGATCCATGAGGAGATCAGACATAATCCAGAGAAAGATTCCAGATCTGAGGGGATTTTGGAAGGAGACACACTCCAGGGTCAAATCGGTAGCAGGATCAATTTGAGGAGATATATACCCACATTCATAGACGAACATCTTGGCTGACATATGAGTGGCAGAGCCAACCCGAGATCGTATATTCCCACATTCACAGATGAGCTAGGGCAACAGGAATTGGTTGAAGATTTTGTGGGACAATTGGCAAGGAGTACTAATGAATACTACAATTTGGATATGAAGATCCAAAAATATATGTCCCTAGACCAATATTGTCAACTCAAGTTCAGAAATCAACCCAGGACGAACAACAGGGGCAACTTTGAGTTTGAACGAAGAGCGGGAAAAATAGAAATTCCATACTTTGATGGTACGACCAAGTTGACACCTCAATATTGGGTACAAAAGTTGGATACTTACCTGCAACTCAACCCCATCAGGGAGATGGAGGCCATCAAATTAGCCACTATGTACCTGGATGGAAAGGCTCATGATTGGTGGTATCATGGAATCACCACACTCGGCCACAATCAGATTGTATCCTATATAGAGTTCACTCAGAGGCTCATTGATAGATTTGACCAAGGAGATCCTGAGCTACATTTCCTGGATCTTACCTAACTCAAACAAATAGGTACGGTTGAAGTGTATATTGATGAATTTCAGAGATTGGTAGTTATGGTACAGGATATGTCCCCAACAAGGATCATGATGCTTTTCACAGAAGGGTTGATGGAACCCTTGAAGGGTTGGGTAAAGGCCTTTAAAACCCATAACCTATAGGAGGCCATTTGGAAGGCGAGGGATTTGGGGCCAACTGCGAAGCCTAGATTCATACCCAGACCACCTCTTAAAAATGGAGGAAGGGATCAAATACCTCCAATGAATCAAGGGGGACGTGACCCAAAGGGATTTGACAGGGGCCATGGTAGGATAAATGACAACGCCAGAAGGGAACTAAGGAGAAAGAAACTCTCCTTCACTTGCAAAGAACCTTGGAATCCATCACATAAGTGCATGGGATGTGGCCAGGTTCACTATATAGAAGTTACCTCAGACAATGAAGAGGAGGAAGAGTATGGTCAGATACAAAACATTGAGGCTGAAACTACAGAGACAGGAGAAGAGGAGGTTCCAGAACTTGACTGTGCAGCTAGAGAGAAGGCTACCTTGTCATCTATCAGTGGGGTACCCAAGTTCAACACCTTTAAGATGAGAGGGGTCTTGCAGGGACATAGAGTCTTGGTTCTGATTGATGGAGGAGCTTCCCACAATTTCATTGATGCGACATTACTAAAGAGGAGGCACATACCTACAGTAGATTTTGAAGGGTTCAAAGTAGAGGTATCAGGCAAGAGTACTATGCCCTATGATAGATACATACCAGGTATGAAACTCACCTTAGGAAGGCATGAGTTAGTTCAGGATGTGTATGTGATGGATCTTCCCGATACCAACATCATCCTAGGGGTGCAATGGCTCAACACTTTAGGTCCCATCACCACCAATTACAAGACCATGGAAATGTCCTTTGTATAGGAAGGAGGATGAAAGGTTGTGCTCAAAGGCATGACAAGTAACTCCACCAGAGTGGTCATGACCAAGAGGATTGAAGCCATCTTCAGAAGGGAATAAATTGTATACGCAGGAGAATGTAAAGTGTCAACATGGGTGGATAAGAAGGGAAAGGTGCATTATGCTCTGAATATTAAAAAGATCCTTGATAGGCACCACAAAGTGTTTGGGGCTGATTCCTCTGGGTGTGCCCCCAGACAAGGGGTTCGAGCACATTATTGAGCTAGAAGAAGGGGCTAAACCAGTTATCACCACACCCTATAGTCATCCCAAGAAGTATAAAGACGAGATAGAGAAGGCCATCAAAGAGCTTCTAGACATGGGACACATCAGGCCGAGTTCAAGCCCGTTCGCTTCTTCAGTAGTCTTGGTTAAGAAAAAGGATGGAACGATGAGAATTTGCATTGACGTCTGGGCTTTGAATAAAAATATGATAAAAAACAGGTACCCCATACCCAGGATTTATGAGTTGTTGGATGAGATGCATGGAGCTATCTATTTCACAAAAAATGATCTTCATTCAGGCTACCATCAAATCAAGATGAGGGAGGAGGACATCTCAAAAATAGCCTTTAGGTGTCACTACGACCATTACAATTTTTTGGTAATTCCCTTTGGGTTAACCAATGCCCCAGCCACATTCCAGTCCTGCATGAACCATGTGTTCAACAAATAGCTAAGGAAACACTTGTTGGTATTATTTGATGACTTACTCATTTATAGCAAAACCTGGGAGGAACACCTTCGACATGTGGACCAAATCATGTCAATCAGGGAAGAACAATCATTATACGCCAAGAAATCCAAGTGTGAGTTTGGGATGACAGAGATACTCTACTTGGGACATATCATAGGGGAAAAGGGAGTACATGTACACCAGGATAAAATAACAACCATTAGGGAATGGCCTACTCCGAAGACACTCACAAAACTAAGGGGATTCCTGGGCCTATGCACATACTACAGGAAATTTGTTAAAGGATTATCTCAACTATGTGCACCATTGACTGACCTGACCAAAAAGGAGTCCTTCAAATGGAGTGATGAGCCCCTAGCCATGATGGAGAAAATGAAAGAAGTCATGAGTACCTGTCCAGTTCTAGCTCTCCCAAATTTCGGCATACCCTTCACCTTGGAATGTGATACATCATGGGAAGGTATAGGGGTTGTGTTGATGTAGAATAGGCACCCCATTGCCTATGAAAGTCGGAAACTTAGGGGTCCTAAACTACTTTACAACATTTACGACAAAGAAATGTTGGCTATCATGCATGCACTAGCCAAGTTCAGGCAATATTTGGTAGGGGAAAGATTTGTGGTCAAATCAGACCATAAAAGTCTTAAATATCTACTGGAGCAGAAGGATTTGAATGAAAGACAACATAAATGGGTAAGAAAAATACATGCCTACGACTTCGACATTGAATTTGTCAAGGGGAAGAACAACGCAGTAGCCGATTTATTATCCAGGAGGCCATCCATTTTTTCCATGTCCGGTATGTCATTTGACTGGAAGGATTGATAGTGGAATATGCAAAGGATCATTTTGCTTGTCAACTATTGGACGGACAAACACAGGACGATAACTTCAAGGTCATAAAAGACCTCATTTATTACAAAGGCCGAATCTTCTTAGTTCTTGGATCAATTCTCAGAGCTAAGATCTTGCATGCATGTCATAACTCACCAGTAGTAGGACATCAGGGCATCAGTAAGACATACAGGTAGGTGAGAGAGAAGTTTGCATGGAAAGGCCTCAAGGAGGATGTGATTAAGCATGTCAAAGAGTGCACCACATGAAAATAAAACAAGGATGAGCACATGCACCTTGCAGGACTGTTGCAACCCCTACCTATTCCAGAACACAAGTGGGAAAGTATATCCATGGATTTCATCACCATTTTTCCCCGAGCACAGGGGAAGGATTACATTTTCGTGGTGGTAGATAGGTTGACGAAGTTTGCAAACTTCTTTTCCATAGCCACAGACTTCAACACAGCATAGGTGGCTGAATTATTTTTCAGAGAGGTGTTCAGACTACACGGCCTACCCAAGACCATTATCAGTGACAGGGACTGCAGATTCATGAGTATGTTTTGGCAAGAGTTGTTCAGATTAGTAGGTATGGCATTGACTCCTAGTACTAGTTATCATCCTCAGATGGATGGTCAGACTGAAATAGTCAACAAATGGGTGGAAGGCTACCTCAAAAATTACGTAGCAGGACAACATAAAGCATGGGTCAGATCATTGCACTTGGGAGAATATTGCTACAACACCACCCATCATGTATCCATAGGCATGACACCCTTCAAGGATTTATATAGATATGATCCCATTTCCTCTGTGGAGATTTCCTTTGGAGACAGTAGGGCACCCATGGTGTAGGATTGGGTACAACAGAGCCAAGACATTCTCAGGGAATTGAAGGATCATCTACAGAGGGCACAAAACCAACAGAAGGTCCAAGCAGACAAGCGCATAGTTGATCAGAATTTTGAGGTTGGAGATTTAGTCTACTTGAGGCTGCAACCATACAGGTAGGCTTCCATTAAAAGAAGCAGAGTGGAGAAACTGCATCCACATTTCTTTGGACCCTACAGAGTTAGCAGGAATATAGGGGTCGTAGCTTACGAGCTGGAGCTTCCACAGGGTAGCAGAAGTCACAACGTTTTTCATGTCTCGTGCCTTAAGAAAGCCCTCGATCAAAACATCGGGCCTATTGAGGTATTACCCCCCATGGATGAGGAGGGACAACTGGTTTTGATTCTATAGGAGGTACTAGAAGTCTGAGAGAAGAGGCTCAGAAACCGAAGCATCAAGGAGTACCTGATCAGGTGGAAGGATTTACCCATTGAGGATGCCACTTGGGAGCAGGAACATGTGGTAAGAGAAGTAGGTTTGGAATTTCTTGAGGACAATAAATTTCAAGAAGGGGATATTGTAATGTCCCCCAGCTCTTAGAGAGGTGATGTGGAGACTCAGTGGCCTGGGCACCCCCACTAGGTCATAGTCTTACACTGAAGGGGGAAGTCAAGGAGGCTAAAGTTATATTTTTAAGTTGACTTAAGAAAGGAAAAGGGATTAAGGGTAAAAGATAACTAGACAGAAGAATAGAAGATTAACCTTGGGATTTAACCTAACTCAATAGAGAATTAGAAGGAAAAAGTATAAGTAAGAGACTGGCGCGCACCTATTAGGCATTATGGTTTTGGATTAGCATTTGTTGTTGCTCTTGAGCATTCAGTTTGGAGGTTTTGCTGTACAAACCCTAGTGAGCAACTTAGTGGTGAAATATCCACTCACCTTGTTCCGCAGCTTGGTCTCGAGGATGAAAGACTCCTCCACACCATTCTAGTCTTATCCCATATCCATATAGCACTTCATAAGGTAGTAGGCCATACTGTTCTTCTATTTCCAGCAAGGGCACACCATCATCTAGAGAGAGGTTCAATCCATCTTATCCTGAGGGCCTGGGGCCATTCCGATAGTTGGTTTTTGTTTGCAGGGGTAGGACCATCAGTTTGAGGGATTTTCTGGAGGTTTATCATCATTCTACATTTGTTTGCATATTGGGATGTCTTGGAGCCATAGGGGACGTCCTGTGATTTAGTAAAACTCAGATCTAGGGAGATCCTCTTAAGATTTGAGTCTGAAACTTCTCCCATGGGATTCTCATAGCTCGATCTATATTCTTGGAGAGTTTCAGAGAATTTGGAGGCCTCCTTCATCAGGACTGAACCAGCTAGGGTTTCAGTAATCCAGTGGGGTGCACCATTCAATGTAGGAATTCAGATCTACAGGATTTGAGAGTGGATTTGGGAATTTGGACATCTGGGTTGTCCCTACAGTTTTCCGATCTATCATTTGGTACATTTCTTGGTATGATTGGACACCTTTGGTAGCAGGGCCGAATTATTGAGTGCTTCAGCATTCTAGCAAGGCGTGGCACTTTCCATCTTGGAGGTTGAGCATTAGTACGGCTCAGATCTACTTGATTCAGTCTTCATTGTATATCCATCCTTTGGAGGCTTATTTTGTATTGTCGGGAGCATTTTGTAGCAGCTCATATCTATTGCTTGTAAGACCATCTGAGGTTTATTCTATATTGGCCATCTATGGTATTGATCTTACATTGGTCATAATAAAAGGGTCAGATCTTTGCTTGTGCTTCTACATCTTGAATATATTGTGATCTTCATGTGTTGATGAATCTTGTATGCACTTAATAACTCAATAAATACCTGCACATAAATAGATCAGTAGTAGTTAGTGATTCGAAGAAAGAATTTGGATTCAAATCATTACATAAAGAGTGCATATATTGTTGTGTTTTAAAAATGATCATTTTTTAATTATTTAAGAATTTTTTAAGATTTATTAAAATAAATAAAAGAACAATATTTTTTTCCACTTGCACATTGCAGAATATTTTCGTTTTAGAGACTGTAACTTTAGACACAAAACATGAGACATGAATCTTTAAGTATATATACGCAGTGCTCATAATCCATGATGGAATTGTCTTTGACCATTTAAAGTCTTAGGATTGACATGTTTTTATGAGGAGATTATAAGATTACATACTCTTACAAATCTTAGAGTTGTTTATTATCCCTAAGATCGCTCAAACACGTAGAGGGAGAGCATACTCCAAATATCAAACTCTATGACCTGATACCCAAATGAGAGGTGAGGAGTGCAATATATAGATTGGAGAATCGATATATGGTTACCTAAAACTAACACTAACGAGTCAAAATAAATTCCACTTACTAAGATTTGGGGCATGTGGGGATTCCACATGTTATCTCTCTTGTTAGTGATATGTAGACATGACATTGAATCTTACACAATGGAGCTATTTAAGACGTAGCCCACAACACAGACAAAATCCCAACAAGGAATATATACATAAAGATTGCAATCTATTTATTACAAAGTTATGTAGATATGAATCCCCTTTTATATTGATTTAGGTGGTTATTCAAAGGACCACCCTGCTTCATGATGCTCTATTTTCAGGTTGTATGGAATCATTAAAACAAATACATTGAGGTTCTCCACACGTACAACCTATATGCATGTCATCATCATTTTCATTGATAGGGTCATCTCCTTCATAGAATTCTAGTAAAGGATAAAGAAAATATGAAAAATATTCAACAACTTCAAAACCTTGCAAAAGATAACATGAGTGATGCAATAGAATTTCCCCTCAAATCTGGATTAAACCTTGATATTTAATTATCCTTCTTGTTGAACCGTTCCCAACAATTTTTCTTCTTGATCTTTAATCAATTTTATATAAGGAAATAAACTTTGAAGATTCTAACTTTGAAATATGGTTCCCAATGGCTTTAAGATTATATTTGAACCATTCATAATGAATATTCTAACTTTGAAATATGGTTCCCAATGGATTTAAGATTAAATTTGAACCATTCATAATGTCTGGTAGCTAGTAAGGTTGGCATGGAGATGTAGTATGAAGTTAGAATTCCTTTGTGTCTATTCTTTTCTTGTACAAAACTTATCCAAAAAGACTTTGGTCCATCCCATCCATGGATTCCTGGAGAGATTCTGTGTTTTTTCAAATATTACTACCTCTCCCTTTTCATTTACTAGTTGCATGATTAAAGCATAACTCTCCCATGTGAGAGTTCCTAATCCTATGTTGCAGTAGCAGAGGTCATTTTCATGAAATTTTTTCTTGAGCTCTTGACAAACCAAATAAGATTGTCCTTTCCCACTTTTCTAAAATATGGATTTTGAATGGAGAGATTTGAGTCTCTTATATGAGAATTTTTGACATATAATTCTTAGCAACATCTCTAGTAACAAGATTAAGCAACTCAACTTGTTCCGTCATTTCTTTTACACATAACATTTTTTTCTTTTTATGATCTCTTTCATTTTTTTGTCTTCGCACAACTTCTAAGACTTCTTTTATCTTTGTAATTTCTTCATTTATTTTACCTTTGTCTCTGGATGATGATGCTCCTCTAGATAGCATAGAAAGAATTGGTTATGTGTGCTCCCTTGTGAGCATATCATCCAAGGAGTTGAGGTACATTGGCTTGAACTTGATATAAAAATAGAATTTCTCATCCCACACTACCCATTTATGGACTCTGGTATGGATGTCTATTAGGACTTTCTCAAACTTACAAATTCCAGGAAATATTTTCAAGTATTTCCTCATCAAGAATATTGCATGTTTCAAATATAACTTAAAATGTTGTATTAACTTTTTAAGTTATAGAAGTTCCTTGTGACTGAAGGGATAATTCATTTATGATCCTCTAAATGAGCTCGAAGCATAACCACAAACTTCTTCCTTTC
The DNA here is from genome assembly GCA_009831015.1 of Picea engelmannii. Taxonomy (NCBI): domain Eukaryota; kingdom Viridiplantae; phylum Streptophyta; class Pinopsida; order Pinales; family Pinaceae; genus Picea; species Picea engelmannii. The sequence goes on from ML783112.1 coordinate 117,618, forward strand.
CATGAATCTTTTATATTAGTACAACTCCCCAAGATTTACTTTACTAGAAGCATCAATCTCAATAATGTAAGTTCCATATTTAATAGGAAGTGACAATGCTGGAATATTTTTTACCTTGGATTTAATCCTTCAAACTTTTGCAGTCATTGTTGAGTCCCATGGTGGAGGGAACTTCTTCAAAACGTACTATAGGATGACTATATCATCCATCTATCTTCTATAATTGTGACTGATGTAATTTGAACTCCAAAAAAATATTTCAAGTTGTGTTTTATTAGTTATGACATTAGGGAATTTATCAAAGCTCTTTAAAATGTGCTCTTGCAATGGCACTTTCCCTTTACTTATCTTAAACCATGAACTTCTATCTAGGTTTTTTCTATCTCCATATTTGAAGCTGATAGCACCAATCCATGCTGGAAAACTAGTTCATAAAACTTCTCGAGATGGTTGAGGTGCTCATAGACATTCTTAAAGTAGACTAGGATAACATCTATGTAGATGATGAGCTAGAAGTATTCATAGAATATATCCTCCCTACTCTTTTGAAATTATTCTAGGGAATTCTTGAGACCAAACGACATCACCTTCCATCGGTAATTTCCATGTGGAACTATGAAGGATATTTTATGTCATTCCTCAGGGATTATTCCAATCTAGTAGAAACCAAACTCCAAGTCATACTTACTAAAGATTTTTTTTCCTTTTATCTTCTAAAGTAAGGATATTTTGTTGGGAAGAGGATAGTGAATAGGTTGTATCACTTATTCAAATATTTGTATCTTAAAACCAGTCTTGGTTTACACCTATTGAGTTCTGAATTCTTATTCAAGTAAAATCCATGGCATGCCCATGAAATATTTGATGGCTCTATCAATCCTTTTTGTAGCATATCCTAGATTTCATTCTGCAAAGTCTCTATCTCTGATGGACTCATCAGCATTGTTGATGCTTTGCATGGAGAAACCTGTACCAATGGATTATAGGGAAGACAATAAAACTATTTCTCCCCATGTCAAAATACATTAGGAGAATTTGATGTGCATTCTTTGGGAGAAAGCATAGACTCATGTTCCAAATCATAAAAGTTTATTCTCTCTATATTTCTTAATTCAATTGGAAAGGCCTTCTTCTGTACATACTCTACTTTCTTTTAATATCGTTTCTCCCTAGATTTATGTCTACCTTCATGGAACAAGGGAGTCTCTATATTATAACATTTTATATATACAACAAGTTATTTTATTTACAGACTCAATAGTCACAGGTGCAACTAATTGAAAAAATTCCAATTCTAAAATGTAGTCATGTTTGATACTATCCATACCATGAAAACATAGTAATAAGGAATTATTATTTATATGCAAAGGGAATTGTTTGGTTTCGACAAAAATATCTATAGTAGAACCATCTATATCACTTCCTCCCTCTAAAGTCTCATACCATTAAAAACAAAGGATAACAATATTTATTATCACATTAAGTTGACATCCAAAATCTATCACGAGGTTCAATTCATAGGGAGTTGTGTCATGAGGTAAGAACGATGCCTTGATATAGAACTTGGTACCTAAGAGTGTTGGCAAATATTTTTGTATTCCAAGTCCCTTTTTAGGTTTTCTATTCTCTATTTCTTTTGATTCTTCTTCTTCCTCCTCCAAAAACTTCTTTTGCCTATATCCTCTTCTAGTAGGAGGAATTTCTTGTGCCTCATCAAGAAGTTTATACATTTCCTTATATGGGGAATTATCTCTCTATATTATTATTGCTTCAATAAATCATTTTAATTATTTGATCTTACTCATTGTTGTCTTCATGATTTCTTGTTCTTTGATCTGGAGCAACACCATTGATTCCTTGTTTTTTCTAAAATGATGCTTGTCTTCATGATTGTGAGGGTGTGCCAAATATAATTCTACAAGAGAATATCAGTTGGAGATTTCTTTATAAGGAGATGAAGTAGGTCTCCTTTGTTCACTGACTATATTTGGTATTGATATTGTTCTTAGCAATTCTTCTCTTTCTATTCTCAAGTCCTAATTATTAGAGATATAAGGATTACTATGTAATTTAGTCACTTTATGAATTTAGAATATGTTAATGTTCATTTTTTGTGTAAATAAATATATCCCACATTCATAAGTGGAAATGATTTTATTAATTAACAATGATCGATGAGGAGGTAAACTCCTTTGTAGTAATTGCACTAGTTATTCATTGATAATATCATATGGTGTTATTGTGAGTATATTTATTTGAGCTTAGTTATGTGACTCAAACTATCTAGGGTTTCTTCATTTAGTGATATAGCTCTTTTAATAATATGGTATAAGAGTAGGAAGTCGTATCAATAGTCTAAGAGACACAAAGTGCCACAATTCAAGGAGCCACCACCACAAATTTATCTCCATTTCTCCATTTTATCTAGATCATATGCGTTTTCTCTAGGAGTTGGTGACTTGGGACTGTCACCAAGGGGGAAGGAGGATAACTCAACTCACAAATAACACTAGAATTTATCGATTTCGCATGAGAGGTTAGGGAAGTTATGTCCCTAATAATCTCTTACTAGCTAAGGGAATATGACTTTTTCTTCTTTAACCCTACTCCCACTACTTTTAGTATCCTCTTTTGATACCTTACTCCTCATGTCATGTCTCTTTGATGGCCTCTCTTCTTCTGCAATTCTCTCTGGCACAAAAATATCTCTTGCACACCCTTATGGGGTGATTTATTATTTCTTCATCTTGGATATGACTACTCATTGTTCAACCATTTCTCCCTTTTCTTTGATCCTTTGCTCAACTTACCTCCTTATCTCGACTCTTTTTTCGTATCTCTCGGATCTTTTTCTCATTTTCTCTTTTAATTACATTCTCTTCTCACCTCATCTCATAGTTTTTTGGATCCCTTTTTTTGGATCCATTCTTTATCTCTAATTCCCCCTTCTTTCCATCCCCCCTCTTCGCACATGGGGGATTACTAGACCATTCTATCAGGATTCATGGATATTATTCCCTTCTCTACGAATAACGTATTTATCCACAAATGTATTTCTTCAAATAATATCCTTTTAGGGTATGCTGCAAATTTTCTTTGAGCAATGTTGAAGGAATCACTGCACTCAAAAGTGAACTCTGTCACAATATACTCTTATTTCACATGCTCAAACTAGAAATTGATATATATGGCCCACTTATTATCCATATATATAATCCTATTGACCGTATTATTGTCCTAAACTAGTGATTCTTAGGATCCTTGTGTAGATTTAATTTATGTCTTCCTTTTTATCCACTCTTGCAATAAACAAGGAAACTCAAAAAATAAAATTTCATATAAATCTATATAGATGTACCTTTGTTTGTAACATTACAGGTTGATTTATAGGTTCCTAGTCTCTTGTCACACCAAATCATTCTCCGTCTAGGATATCTATTCTTGCATCTCCTTCCTATAAGGTTTCCATCTCATTTTATTCCTTCAACATGTAGTAAAAAGAATCCAAGTCCCAATAATGTTAAGGTTTAAGCTATTATTAGAGTTCTTTACAATTCACTAGATAACAATAGCATAAGATAGGATCACTGAGAAATACACAATCACAGGAGACACATCATTTATCCTGGGAAACCCTCATGGGGGAGAAAACCCAACAAAACTTCCTTATTACAGATAGCCAATAGAATGCTAAGAGATAACTCAAAAAAATACATAAATTTCGCTCCCAATAATGCGCCTCTCTCTCTCTCTCTCTTCTCCAACTGCAACTCCAAAACTTTCTCCTCAAATGAACAAGTGAGTGTGTGTCTAAATGAGGCACTATCCTCCTTATTTATATAACTCTAGCATGTGTGGATGGAGGTGTCTCTTCACTAGCAGGGTCAACTTCTTCTTTTGGGTGGTTATAACCACCTTTAATATATTCTGGGGGCCCTTTAATATATTATGGGGCTGACTTATTATTCTACCTATTAAAATTATGTTTTGACCAATCCGCAAAAGGGGATTTGGTCTTTTACAATAGACGAAATGATCAATACACAATAGGGGATTGATCTAATGAATAATACAACAATAATAATTAGAATATACTTTGCAATTACATTATTTCAACACTCCCCCTTAACAAGAAGGGTATTCTACAACAACATTAGGCGAGAGAGAAGCGATCATCATCAACAGCATCAGGTGGGTGAGAGGACAACATCATCAATATCATCTTGGAACACTGACTGGTGTATCTATAAATCATCGAAAGTTTTTCTCATCATCAACACTGCAAAGAGGCTGGAGCATCATCAACACAACATGGAGCTAGAGTAGCATCATTATCCTCATCGGTATGAGGCTAAGGTAACATCATCATCATCTTCATCAAGGACTGAGGAGTTGAAGTGGCATCATCATCATCATCTTTAGCAGGAGGCTGAAGTGGCATCATCATCATCATCTTTAGCAAGAGGCTGAAGTGGCGTCATCATCATCATCTTCACCAAGAGGATGAAGTGGAATCATCATCATCAACTGCATTGACATGGATTAGTATAACACTAATACATCCTCATCATCAATAATAGCACAAGGTTTATACAAAATCAAAAACAACAGTATCATAGCACAAAGGATAGAAACACATCATCATAGCACGAGGCTAGAAACACAACATGAGGCTGGAAACACATCATCACAGCATGAGGCTGGCACATCATCACAACAATTAAGCTGGCAAACCACATAGCAATTAATCTTGAAACACCACAACAATTAAGTTGGAATCACATAACAACAATTAAGCTGGAATCACAACACAACAATTAAGATGGAATCACAACACAACAATTAAGCTGGAATCACAACACAACAATTAAGCTGGAATCACAATACTAGACTAGCTTTACGTCACAAAAATTAAGCTGGAAGCACAGTACTAGGCTGGCATATCTCAATAGAGTACTAGACTGGCTTTACGTCACAGCAATTAAGCTGGAAGCACAATACTAGGCTGGAATATCTCAACACAGTACTAGACTGTCTTTACGTCACAAAAATTAAGATGGAAGCACAGTACTAGGCTAGTATATCTCAACACGGTACTAGACTAGCTTTACGTCACAACAATTAAGTTGGAGGCATAGTACTAGGCTGGCATATCTCAACACAGTACTAGACTGGCTTTATGTCAAAAAAATTAAGATGGAAGCACAGTACCAGGTTGGCATATCTCAACATAGTACTAGACTGGCTTTACGTCACATCAATTAAGCTAGAAGCACAGTACTAGGCTGGCATATCTCAACATAGCAGTACTCCCCCTTTTGAAGGTGGTCCTTTTGGACTATACCAATCTTATCTCAAAAGTGCTCAAAATTTGCATGAGATAGAGGCTTGGTCAACACATCGACAACCTGTTCATTTGTGCTAACATATTGGAGCTTTATGGCTCCTCTCTGCGCCATTTCACGAATGTAATGATATTGGATCTCTATCACTTCAACTTTTCATGAAAGACAGGATTCTTTGTCATCTTTATGTAGCTCTCATTGTCACATAGGATCATGGTTGCTTCCATATCTAGGTCGAATAGACTAGTCAACAACTTTTGAATCCATATAGCTTTGTAGATGGCAGAACATGCATCAATGTATTATGCTTCCGCTGTACTAAGAGAAATGTTGGATTGCTTCCTACTCTGCCATGAGATCATGGCTGATCCCAAACCGAAATAGCATCCTAAAGTGTTCTTCCTGTCAGAGACACTTCTAGCCCAATCTAAATCAGTGTACCCACTTAGTGTGAAATCATGATCTCCATAATAACTGAGACCACAATATAATGTACACTTATGGTACCTCATCACATGTTTTGCAGCAACTAAGTGAACATGTATGGGTTCTACCAGAAACTGACTCAAGGTGTTCACGACAAAACATATATCTGGTCTAGTGTTCATCAGGTACATCAACGATCCAATGATCTATCTATACAGTGTGGCATCAATCAATTCTGAAGAAGTGTTGACCAATAGCTTTGTTTCCATGGGTGTATTCATGGACTTGCACTCCAACATGTCGAATCTCTTCAGGATTTCGACTGCATACTTCCCTTGGTTAAGAAATATTCTCTCTGGATTCTTCCATACCTCAAGACCTAAGAAATAATGCATTAGGCCAAGGTCTTTCATCTCAAATTCTGAAGCGAGCTTCTTGTTTCATTCGGTGATGAGTTTTTCTTCTCCAGTTAAGAATAAGTCATCCACATACAACAACAATATCACCGGCTCATCATTCATAACCTTGAATTAGATGTTAGAATCTTCTTTACTCTTGGTAAAGCCCAAGCTCGTCAAGAAATTGTCAATTCTTCCATATCAGGCTCTAGGATCTTGCTTCAACACGTACAAATCCTTCTTCAACTGGTAGACATAAGTCTTTCTATCTTCAATCTTCAAATAAATTTTTCTCATTACACTGTACCAATCTGGTACACTTGCTCAGTTGCAACTCAATTTGCACAATCATGTGCTAGCTCTATGTACTTTCTGCAAGGCACTATCTGTCTCATTGTCTTGGAGTATGTCCTCTACTCTCTCTGCAACTGTTCCTTATGGAATCTAGGATTTTGCACCTGCAGTTGCTCTGAGGCTGAGAATGACTACATCATTCTCATTGTGGCTACTAAAATATGAGAGTAACTCCTCTTATTTTATCACGACAACAGTTTCATCTAAAACTGAGAGTGGCTCAATAACTGATACTGAGGATAGCTCTTCTTCTTTCATGGGGGTAATTCTATCATAGTCATGTCTCCATGACCCAATTGATATACTGCACCAAATTCCATTCAATTTTTAAATATGGGGATTTCTCCCCCTGCATCTCATACTATATATGAATCATGATTGTTCTAGTTGTATTCATAAGTATCTCGTCATAGTATTCTCCCCTTTGCTAGGAGAATCCTCTGGACATACATTAGGATTTGTACATCTGCAACATGTTTGATCTGTATAGATCAATATTCGAAGTCAATGCTAACCTCTCTTCTAGTCTCACAGAAGAATCCATATCCTAGTCTTTTCTATTGGCTTCCTTCTTTGTCACTAAAACAATGGAATCTTTGCGGAGATTTCATATCTCCTAGGAGTCTCTGAATTTATGAGCTAGTCTTCTCACAACATCTGTCTTCCAGTCCTGGAAGTTGTCTCTTCATTTGATCCTTTATGAGATCAGGCTTACTCTCGATTTCTTCTGAGTCTACACGGACTTCATCATCTCTTACAGGGTATACTTGATGTTGCATATCGAGTCTAAATCTGGATGATAGAGTCAAGCTTCAAACAAGATCTTCTCCCCATTCTAATGTTTGGTCATTTTTGGATCCTTCTTCTCCTTTTAGTCGATCATTATATGAGATATTCTGAATCTCAAGAGATAGCTTCTTCTTCATCTTCTTTGGTGCATGAGTGTATATGGTCATGTACATCGTCTGCTTCATGTCTCATATAATATGTTGCCTTCTGCAACCTTCACTATATATTTCTTAAGGTTATCACCTGTGACCTGAAACAAGGTCAACAAGACAACAAGCAAGAAAGATATCCTTTTGATAATAATAGATAAATCAATAGCATGAATAATCATCACAGTAGCTCCTTTAGAGCTATCACTCGTGGCTTGTTTGAAGCAACGATCTTATAGTGTTGTGATTGAACATTCCTCCATGGCAAACTAGAACTAACACACGAGGTTTCTCCTAGAGGAGGTGTTAGTTGTATCAGGAAAATGATTACATTAAGTATTTACCTCTATATGCTCACATGATACCAAGTATAATACTTTACAAAGACTGCTATCTCAACTATAGTGGTTACTTGTAAAGGGGTAGTCATCAATTTGTCATGTGTACCTTTGAATATTATCAACTTGATTAATCAAACCTGAGACATGGAGCCTTGTCCTCAAGAATGAGCGCTTACTTTTCTTCCAAGTTTCCTTCACTCAAGATAACGAGTGCTTTCTTCAACCTGTATTTTGTACTAAGACAATATGTTATGTTGACATCAGGTTGGGTTAGAGGATAAGCTCTATGATCTCAACTTTTAATCCATCTAATACCTTGAATCAAATTTTGATCAAAGGTTAGAATGATAACATGCAACACTGATCAAAATAATGTCATGACAAGTAGATGCATATTAGAATAATCACACCTGGGTTGCATCATTCCTATGAATGTGTTGGATCTTGAGATCCTTCAGTATCTATGGAAAGAGATCCCTTCACCTGAAAATACTCTTTAAAGATTAACCATGAGTAGATACCTCTGACGACACTTGCAGGTAGAGGCACCATCTGGTAGCAACGGTAATGATCACCAACTCTTAATAACTTCAAGGGTGACTGCAACTGGTACTACGACTACAGCTACAACTAGTTTTGAGACTGCAACTGCAACTGCAGCTTAGGGTTTGATGAGGAAACCCTAATTTTTCAAACTTTGAATTTTGAAATTCTGATCTAGGGGATAGATGCGTTGAGCTGAGGCAAGTAAGCTAGTGTAGTCAGATTTCTGAAAATCCAACTTTTACCCCTTCAAACTTGATCAACAGATTTCTAAAATGGTGCTTATGGTTTTCTAGTACCTCTGGTACTTTGGTACTTCTGGTACTCTGGTTTTCTAGTACTTTTGGTACTTTGTGAAACTAGGGTTTCACTTTCCGGGAGATCTAGCCATTGAAAAGTTGCACTGAGGATGCCAAAGTGATCCTTGAGGAAGGGTGCACTTTTATAGATGGTTTTGGGGCTGAAATACTTCATCAACAAAAAGACCTAATTTGCATGTAAGACAACAGTGACATTTTCACTTTCTCTTGTGAAATATGCTCTCTTCATCTTAGCTCTAATACCATGTTAAGGTTTAAGCTATTATTAGAGTTCTTTGCAATTCACTAGATAACAATAGCATAAGATAGGATCATTGAGAAATACACAATCACAAGAGACACATCATTTATCCTAGGAAACCCTCATGGGGGAGAAAACGTAGAAAAGCTCCTTATTATAGATAGCCAATACAATGCCAAGAGATAACTCAAACAAATAAAGAAAGTCCTCTACCAAGAATGCACCTCTCTCTCTCTCTCTCTTCTCCAACTTTAGCTCCGAAACTTGCTCCTCAAATGAACAAGTGAGTGTGTGTCTAAATGAGGTGCTAGACTCCTTATTTATACAACTCTGGCACATGTGGAGGAAGGTGTCTTGTCACTAGCAGGGCCGACTTCTTCTTCTGGGTGGTTATAACCACCTTTAATATATTATGGGGCCCCTTTAATATATTCAGGGGTTGACTTCTTATTCTACCTATTACAATTATGTTTTGACCAATCCGCAAAAGGGGATTTGATCTTTTACAATAGCCGACATGATCAAGCTGCAATAGGGGATTAATATAATGAATAATACAACAATAATAATTAGAATACACTTTGCAGTTACATTATTTCAACAAATAACATAACCATTTGTTGGCTCAACTAGGGGGGTTGCAAACCCTGCTTGAAAAAATAGGTATTCCAACATAAGAAAAACACCTTCAGTAACCCCTCACACAACCAGATCAAATATCAACACACTATTTTTCTTACATGTTAAAACCCCTATGGGGAAACATCCATGACCCCAACCAATGTGGCCACTTGGAGCAATTTATTAATACAAAATAAAATATTACAGAGAGATTTAATAGATATTTTCTAACAATAATTCATCGAAAAATGACCCTCCATGCTCTTTAAATTTATATCATGGACCAATCAAGTGTTAATCCATGAACCGGTGTAGCTTTTAATATCGAAGAGAATATGAGTCGTCGGATCACTATATGTCGGGGACATATTGTGATCATCATATTACCTAACTACAAATACATACTAATGCATACTAAAGAAAAATACTTCCAACTAATGACACATTGGTCCAAGTTGATCTTAACTAACTCCTAAGTGTCTAAATACCATAACTTCCCCCATTAAGAACAACTTGGGATATGATTGAAGGATTTACAAAGGAGACACAACAAGATAAGGAAGGAGGAATTAGAGCCTATAAATCATTAATGAAAATTTCCTAAACTCCTAACATAGATCAAAGTTTGGAGAAATTCACTTATGTAAGAGACTTTATGAAAATGTTTGCAGCTTGATCTCCTGTAGGAAAAAAAGCACTTCAATAAATTGATCATGAATGAGCTTTCAGATGAAGTGCATGTGTAACTCGATGTGTTTGCTACACTGATGTTGAATTAGATGTTTGGTGATATTTATGACACTCTCATTGTCACACCAAAGGGTATTCAAATGTTGCTTCTAGAAGCCAAACTATGAAAGGATCTGTCAAATCCACAAGGCTCCTTGAATTTCATTAACTACTACTTGGTACTTTGCTTCTTCAAAAGAAAGAGAAATAGCTTGTTGTTTTTTACAGGCCCAAGTGACAGGTCCTGAACCAAGGCTGAAAACATAACCTGCAGTAAACATTTTATCATCAGGGTCACCTACCCAACCTGAATCAGTGAAACCAACCAATAAAGGATTCCCCCCTGAGTTGTAGTGTATCCCGAACTAAAATGTACCCCAGACATACTGAAGTATCCTTTTATCTAATTTCCAATGGATTTCATGGGGTGTTTTCATATACTGGGAAACAAGACCAGCAACAAATGAAATGCCATGATGAATATTTGTCAATTATAAGAGGATACCAACTAACTAATGGTACAAAATGGAATCAACTTCAAGAGAAGTAAAAGTGGCAGTAAGTTTAAGTCCATGATGGAAGGGATAAGGAGATGTTTTAGAATCATCCATGTTAAAGTGGTGAAGAAGGTCACAAGCATACTTAGACTGAGAAAAAAAATTCCCTTCTTGGTTTGTGAAACTTGGAGGCCAAGGAAATAGTGAAAATATTGTAAGTTGATCATTTCAAATTTCTTCTCAAGGTTGGTTTTTACATGGTTTAAAAGTTTAGGGTCACTACCAGTGGGGATAAGGTCATAAAAATAAATAAAAAGTATTATGAGATGGTGATCCAAGTGGATATTGGTGGCCACCCACCTATTCTAACCGACTCCTCTTATCCATTTTTAGTTCATCATGTTCTTCTGTAATTCTTTTAAATCATGGGTTCTACACTTTTGGGGATGTTTGAAGCCCTACACATATTCCAAGTGGATATTGATGGCCTCTCACATAATCCAACTGGCTTATTTTGTATTTTTTCATGTCAGCACATCTTGTTGTACTTCTAGGGCCATTTTGGAGGCCCAAGAAAAGTGTTTTTGGCTCGCCACAATCAAACTCTAGATGGAGTCAGATTTTGATGGTTTAATGTGTAGTTCTCTGAAATACATTTCCAACAAGCTATCACGCGCCTAAAACTGAGGTTGTATGCAAAATTTATGACCCTAAGAAGTTGAGGTACCAACTTATCCATAGGGGCCCACATGACTTTTGGTGTTTCACCTCCTAGGGTTAGGTTTTTGGATGTCTAGAGTTTTGGAATTCATGAGTGATTTGAAATGATCCAGATAGACCTAAGGATAACTCAGAATCCTCAAAAGTTCCTTAGGAAGCTCATAATGGCCTCAATTGGTGGAAAAAGGGAAAAAATACAAAGTCCTCAAAACTTAGCAAAATTGGCATCATCGCAAAGAGCGCATCGTAATATTTCCAACGGTGTAAATGGTTCATCAAACAGAGTTACGGATCGAAATATATTCACAGTCAAAGTTCTGGTTAACCTAGCCCAGTCAACAAGGATGAGTCAACTTCCGTACTGTTGACGTCAACATCCATATAGGGTACATGGCATAGTAAGAGATCGACACATTTCATGATGACATCAACATGATGATGTGGCAACACTAGAGGCTGCCACATGTCACCCATTTTTGGCATTTTTCGATCAGTATGTGGACCAATGGAAAAGTGCCACATGGAATTATGTACATCCACATGGCTGGTCATACAGGACATGGAAGAAACGCTGCATCTGTACAACTACTTGGCAGGTGATGTGGAAAGATGACTAGGAAGGAGGTGACATGGAAGTTGACTATTTAAGTAGGTGATGTGGGCCAATGAATGGCTGACACGTGGCATTGGGAAAATTCCCAATGAAGGATAACAACCGAATTTCCAAAAAAAAAAATTAGTGGTTTTGCAAAAGGCCAATCGATCCGCCAGAATAGCAGCACCACCAAATTAGTCCGATCTGCTAACAAATCCACCAACCATCCTCTATAGATAATATCCATTCCACCAAATTTGGTAGTCAATCCCACCATATCTGGAGGATCCTCTATATCTGGCAACAAAATTTGTGGTTAGCACCACCATACCATACAGTTATAACCATTAGCTAAAAGGGGGAGGCCCGTGGGTTCGACCTCGAGACCTCCCTAACCACCAAGATCTTAATAATATCCGCCAACCGTTAGGCCAATAGACCACGTTGCTAACTCCAATCATTTTATTATTTAAAAATAGAATGTATCCTATGCATGGAGGAAGAGGCAGGGTGTGCGACGGTACGACCAAGCACATTTTACGATGAAAGTTTAGAGAACTATTTGTAGGTTATAGGCATGAAAATCGAGATGAGATTTCTCATGGACCTGTGAGTGCCGAAGTCATATTGAGGCATGGAGACAATTATTTTTGGGTAATTGGATGCCAAGAATTCAATGGTGTTGTATGTTTTTTGATCTGAGCAAAACTTTTGCAGCTTAATCCAGAATGAGGTATACTTATGTATTTTTCCAAATTCTTTTGCTGAGTTAATAAAAAGGCCCACCCAATTGAGAAAAGGATCAGAAGACGTAGTCCATCAGGGATGACCCTCATTATCAAGTTTTTTGTGTTCAGATTTGATGTTTATGTCTCTTTATTATTGAGATTTTCCTTCTTTATGGTGCACTTCAATTTATGCTCATTTAATGCAATTATTTAATAAGTCACATCGATGAAAATATCATGGATAATGTTGGTATCAGAGAAGTCATCTTTGACTTGAATTGTTGAGTGTGAATGATTACTAGGCCCAAGCATAAACACGAGGGAAGGGACACTTAAGACTTTCAACCCAGAGATTGGTCGTGCGTCCTGAAGGAAGAAAATGGATGAAGAGGAGAAGCATGATGAACAAGAGAAAAAAATACATATGGTCTTCTATCACATGTCAAAAATGGTCGAGCGAATGTATGGAGACTACAAGAAGAGGATGAAGAAGAAAGGGAAGAAAAAGGAAGCAAAAGCATATGAAAATGCTTTAGTGAACCAAGGGGTTGGAGGAGACCCTCCTGAGCCTCCATATTCACCATCAAGTTCTAATTGTCCTTCCTATGATCATTCTCATCATTCTAATGCTAATCATAAAGCCTCTTTTAAGAAGCCGTTATTAAATCTTGATGTAAAATTTCACTTACCTATGTTTAATGGATATGCTAATCCTGAAAAGCTAGATAATTGGATCCGCTAGGTTGAAGTATATTACCATGGACAATAGATTGATGAAGAGGAAGTAAAAGTGCAATTAGCCTCTCTTCGGTTGGAAGGCACTACTCTCGTATGGTGGGAGAGAAAGCTTCAGGACATAAGTAAGTGTGGTAATATTCTTTCCTCATGGTCATGATTTAAATCAACAATAAGGAAGAAATTTTATCCATTGGGTTGTTTACATAAAGAAATGATGGAATGGAAAGCCTTAAGGAAAAGTAAAGGTGAAACAGTACAAAGTTTCATGGGAGAATTTAGGAACAAAGCACTTGCACTAAAAATTCATTTAGATTCTTATGAAACTTTAATAAAGTATATTGGCGCACTTCAGAGTTATATTCGTCATGTTAGCACTTGGTAAATTTCCTAGAGGTTGAAACAAAAGAAATATACAAAGGTAACTTTATCCAACCACTTTTAAAGCTGGGATCTAACCCTTCTAGCTTCAGAGAGGGATCTCCCTATAAGATTTAGCTTTGTTTCTAATTTTAGATATTAGGCTAGGTATAGAAATGGGTCGTTTTTTTTGTAAAGGTGTTTTATGAATTGGTTGAAACAGTATGCACATCCATTGGGCTATGGGGTCTGCGTTTTAAATAAAATATGAAATACAACCAGAAACGTGAAGGAAGATTTCGACAGGGCGAGATAATATACTTACTGGATATTTTAGTAGATTAAATGATGGACAGAAGAAAAGATGAGAAAGATAAATTCAACTAAGAAGAAGTTAAGAATTCCTTAATTGAAAAAACCAGAAGATAAACGCTAAAATCTTTTGAGTCGGAAACAGGGTATCTAAGATAAATCCTGCAACATTCGTTACTCTTAAAGATTAGTTTCAGAAAACAATATGATCACAAAAAAAGAATAAAATTCAACTTAGAGAATAAACATCACCAGTGAATACACGCAAGAATCTTGTAAAAGTGCCTCCTTTTTATTAATGGCAGATCTCTTCAAAAATGTTACAGTCTGATAGCGTCAGGGTGTGAATATCAACAACCCCCAATACTTATAAAGGTGAAGTACTTATAACTCAAATTACAAACGTTCCTATCATCACTGATTAGGACCTCGTGCTAATTCTATTTTTAGCCTAACTAATTTAACAAATCTCCTAAATTTCAAAACTGCTTGATGACTTAGTGAAATTGAACGTTGAATTTTTGGTTAAACCGTTGATGAAGACTTTGCACGAATTCATCTGACTGGACAAGTGACTGGACCTGGACAACTCATCTTCTAATCGAGAATATCGCAGAGTTCCTCCCATCTGAGATGACTAGGCACAGTGACTTTGAGCAGTCTTTGATACACTTCATCCATTTCTGTATACTTGGCGAATGTAGGCTTAGTGAGGAATATGTATCGAATCTCATGTTGGATACTGATGTCCAACTGAAGGGCATCCATGAATGCTTTGTCGGTGATGCTCCCTTGTATGCCTGCAAACTTTGAACTGTCCTTGGACACCTCTGCCAATCTCTTCTTGTAATCCGGAAGTGTCATCAATTTATCATTAATAACCTTCAGACCAGGTTGAACTTTCTTTTGGAGAGCCTCAATCTTATTGAAGAACCTTTGTACCCCCTAGTCCATGATCTGAACCTTTTCTTCCAGTTGAAGCTTTAATCCTCTCTTGGTCAAAACTCTTTTGACCTCAAGGATGGCCTCTGTTCTGTCTTCAATCTTCAACTCTTCTAGCTCTTCTTTGGTCTTAGAATTGAGGAACTTGATGATGTCATTTTCCTGTGTTGGCCTCTCCCCCAATTCTACTCTGATCTTCTCAATAGCCTATTTACTCCTCTGGACCAACTCGTTCTGCTCAAACATGATTTGGATCATGGGCCAGATCTCATTTATGGACTTTGTGATGTCTGGCCATACATTCTCTTTGACCTCAGCCAAAGTCTTCCCTGCCACTGTTTTCTTTTGGAGCTATTGTAACTCCTTCTTGAGCTGCTCAGTTACCTGCTTTTTTTTTGAGAGACTGGTCTGGAAGGAATTTTTGAGTTCCTGGAGGTTCTCAACTTCCTTTTTAAGCTTGTTGATATCTGTCTCTTGCAGGTTCATCTTTTCCATGGATTTGGTGAGGTTGGTTGTCCCCTCTTGTGGTGTCACTTGTGTTGCAGATGGGATTGCTGTCACTACTTTTGTGTTTGCTCCTGTAATCAGAATGGCACTCAATGGAATGACTTCCATTGGCTTCATCTGTTCCTTCTCTTTTAATAATCTCTCCATCTCTACTTCCATTTCTTTGAGCTGTGCATTCTGCTCCATAAGAAGTTTGAGCATTTCATCCTTCTCACCTTCTTTCTCTACTGTCTCCTTCGCCTGCGAGTCCTCTATAGGCGGGAGCTTCAACTGTTTCCTCAAGAGGCAATGTCTACATTCTTCTTCTTTTTCATCTCCTCTACAGCTTTGACGTTTGAAGGATCATAGCCGATCTTGAGGACCAACTCCTCCAAATTATTGATTCTATTGTCCTTCGCAAAGGACGATATCTTCTCCATCTTGAGCTGTGTGTGAGCATTGTTCAGTGATACCTGTAATTTTGTTGCAGAAGCGGAAGCATGTGCCAACGTATGGAACACCATTTCCCCTATCTGTTTGTGCAGATCCATTTGATCTGTTGGGTGCACGTCCTTCGTTTGGAATTCGAAGGTGGCCCTCTTGTAGTCTGTGATTACCTTGGGGTCTAGTACCTGCACCTGGAGGAAGGCCATGTGCATCCTGCCCTTTTCTGTGTCAAATGCAGACAACGGCCTATGCTACATAGTCAATGTCTGCTTCTGAAAATGAGCATAAGTATTGCTGGTAAGGGTCTGATTCTTTTTCTTAATCAACTCGTACTTCTTGAAAATGCTCAACTTGGGCCCAGTCTTGCCCAGATGAGTGTCCAGTGGGGAGTCTTTCCTAAGCCTGACATTTGAGCGTGAACTCGGGAAAATGGTGAATCTGGGGAAAAAGGTAAAGGGGTAATTTGGACTCCCAGAGTCCAATTTCATCACTCTGGTCCAGGAAGACTTCCCTGAGCCATGAGTGGAGGTCTGAGAAATCAAAATCACATTTCGTATCTGCGATCAATCTGTCTTTGTCGACCAGTGGGATCTTGTCTAGGTCGACAGGAGGCGAGAGAAAAGGATTCTCCTCTCCTTCTGCTTGTCTTGGCTTTGGCGCCATATCTACAACAATACCTGCAATAAACAAAAATTTAGTGGGGTCGAATGACTGTGGATGAGGGCGACGGAGTGTAAGCGGAGGAGTAATCTATGAGTTTCTCTGGTGCGACGAGTGAACGACGAACGTATGGGAAAACAGTAACTTTATTTAAAAATGGGGTCGATTGGGCGCGGGAGACAGGTCAGCTGGATAAAGGATAGGTTATCCAGTAATAAATGGACAATGGGCCACTTGGGGGTGATATGGAAGGTGACGTTGGCTGAAAAATATGAAAGGGTGATGTGGCGGCTAGGGATTGGAGGCAAAAGTCGCAATAAGGATCTAGTCATGAGTGAAAAAGGGGATAGGGGACTGACAGCAGTTATGGGATGGGACATAACTCGAGAACAAGTGGAACCAGTGGAAGATGACGTCCATGAGTGATGGGGTACTGTCAGATAGAAGATGGTGATGGGACTTCGGGGCCAATAGATTTATGCCACATCATACCAGGGACCCGCCAGAGGGAGATTACAATTCCGGACCCCCCGCTCAGTTAAAAACAGATCATATGGGGGGGTCTGAAATCCATTGTGGCCCATTGATCTTCCCACCTGTTTCTGAGCCCTAGATCCAAGCGTGCTCTTTATCATTCATTCCAGAACCCCCCCCCTCCATTAAAGGCGGAACGGACGAGGGGGTCCGGAATCCAATCCGGGCCGTTGATTTAAGCGCTCATCCCTGGGCTGTCCATATGTGCGCCAATCTTATTACAGATTCTGGACCCCCCCGGCTAAAAGCAGAATGGTCGGGGGGGTCCAGAATGCTCTGTGCACCGTAGATCTGGGCACCACGATCAGAACCATCGAAATGCGCAGGAAGCATAAACTGTGGAGCGGAGAACACATGCACTGGGAAAACTTAGGATAAAAGCATTTTTATGGGTTTTTTCCCAAACTTTTCAAATAGATACTACCAAGGGACTTCGACCAACTATCTTTTAAGCATTAGGAACATGGTGCAATCTTGACATCAAGCTGGTTTTATTGGAATGGAACAATAAAGCAACTAACCTATGTTCTAACCTAGTTTCCTATGACAGTTAACCCAGATTAAACTGTTGGGTTAAAAAATTACTCTACCCTAGTGCTATCTGACCATGATTAGACAGTCTGGACAGATTTATTCACTAATCTAACCTAGACACTTTGGCTAAGATTAAACTGTTTAGCCAAATCATTCACTACCCTATCAACATCAAATTTAAAAAGAACTTGGACATGCTTGAAAGGTATGGACCAAGTTACCATTATTGCATGGGGATTTATTTCAGTTCTTTTATGGCCTCTTTTTCTTTTCTTTCTTTTTTATTTATTTATTTTTTTTATTTTTTATTTTATTTATTTATTTATTTGCAGAATGAAAAATCATTTGTCAACAAAAAAACTAGAGACAGATAATATCCCAGTCACCATTTGATTCCTATAACTTATAGGGTGATAACAGCGGCTCCACCTGGGGATGGTACTTGCCCTGTGAAGTGCCAAGAATCTTGGTTCCTGTCATTCATAAAATTTCTACATAGTAGCCTTCATTGGTTTTATTCTCAAAAATGGGAAAAACAATGATCAGCAGCTTAGGGCCTTCTCTTCGGGCTTCAACTAACTGACGAATGTTCTTCACTCAGAAGATGGAAGTGAAAAATGAAAATTGAAATGGTATATACAATGGAGAATGAGAACTCGAATCTTCTACTGAGGTGGTACATAATGTTTCAGCATTCTACCATTCACAGGTTCTCCTGGCAGATCTGACCCATCAACGTTGTTTAGCAAGAAATCATTGTTTCCCCTAAAAACTCAGATCATGTATGGTCCAGTCCACAGATTGTCAAATTTTCCATGCTTTCCCTTGTCTTAATTTCTGACATCCCATCTCAGCACCAAATCACCTAGCTCAAAATCATCCTCCTTGGTTCGTTTGTCGAAGATTTTCTTGATGTTTTCTTGAATTACCTAAGTCTTGTTGAAAACGTCCTCCCTAGACTGCTATAAATTGATCATCTGGTTGATCCTTCTCTGTGAGTCATTTGGCTCAGCTTGTACATCTTGAAGCAACTTCATGACAGGGACTCCTAGAGAAGTGGGGAAAACTGCCTCTGTACCATAGACCAATTGGTATGGTGACATGCCAATTGACCTTTTGGTGGTCAGCCTGTCAGACCATAAAGCAAACACCAACTTGTTGTGCCATGATTTCTTGTTTTCTTGCAATGTTTTCTTGATGATATTTACCAAAGTTTTGTTTGAATATTCCGCCAACCCATTCCCTCGAGGGTAGTAGGCTGTGGAATGCCCCAAACCAATGTGATACTGGTTGCAGAAATATATGAGTTTCTTCAACCGAAAATCAACTGCATTGTCAGTTATAATCTTTCTAGGACAACCAAAGAGAGACAAAATATTATTTTCAAGGAATTTGATAATAACAGAGTCAGCGACTTGCCTACTTGGTACTGCTTCGATCCATTTGGTAAAATAATCGGTGGCAGTGAGAATCCACCAGTGCTGGCCTGAATATGGGGGGTGTATTTCTCCAATGAAGTCGAGCCCCCATTGCTGAAAAGGGGCCTCAACTGAGATTGGTTTCAGAGGTAGAGGGAGAAGTTTTCTTTTTCCTTCAAACAACTGACATTGATGACATGCAGTTACCTTTTGATGCACATTGGCAAACATGGTGGGCCAATAGAATCCAGCTCTGAGTATCTTGTTGGCTATGACCTTCCAGTTCATATGGCCACCACATTCTCCTTCATGAAATTCTTGTAACAGTTTATCAACTTCATCTTTTAGTAAACAATTTAACAAAATGCCTGCAGGATCTTTCCAATACAAATTTCCTTCTAGAATACAAAATTTTAAGGATTTCAACTTTAAAAATCTAGCTTTGGTCTTAGTCAAACCAGGGGGAGCTTGTAGATTTTTCAAAATGAATATAAGGTCCGCGTACCATGGAGAGTTGAGAAATACCTCTCTCACGTTTTCAGTTTCCATCTCTCCCTGTTCATCTGCCACATCTATAAAATTAATGTCAAGAGCATGGAAGTTAGATTCGGCCATTAATTTAGCAAGGCCTTGACCTTTGATTATTTTCGTGGGCTTAATCTCTATATCGTATTCTAAAATGACATCAATCCATTTTCCCCTTCTTCCATCAGGATTGTCCCATGTCAAAATATCCTTTACTACCGCATTCAGAACATAAGCTATGGTGTGGGAATGGAGAATGTAGACCCTAAAGTATTTTATGGCTTTTACCAAAGCAAATGATTCTTTCTCCATTATCTTGTAATTCAGAGAAGCGTCCCTTAATGCTTTGCTAAAGAAATCTATGGGCTGTCCATACCCTTCGCTATTCTTTTGCAGTAACACCGCTGCTATAGTATGTTCAGAAGCGAAAGAAAAGAGATAGAAATCCTTAGTAAAATCAGGACTGATCAAAACAAGGGCTTCTGTGAGTGCTCGTTTTACTTGTTCGAAAGACTGTCTGGACTCAGAGTCCCATTTAATTTTTACATCCTTTTTTAGCATATTTTTGATGTTTTTGAGGAGTTCTTCCAGATTGGGAATGAATCTTTGTAGAAAGTTAATTCTTCCGATAAAAGATTGTAGTTCTTTGAGGTTTCTTAGGTGTTCTAATTTTTGTGTGGCCTCGATTCTGCTGGGGTCTATTTTGATTCCATCTTTGGAGATGATGTGTCCCAACAGTTTGCCTTCCTCTAACCTGAAAAGACTCTTCTTAGGATTTAAAGAAATCCCAAACCTTATACATTTCTTGAAGACTCGTCTAAGGTGTCGCAGGTGTTCATCATCAGATCAGGAAAACACAGTTACGTCATCTAAATAGACAACAATAAAATTACCCGATTCTTCCATGAAGGTGATATCCATCGCCCTCTATAATGTGGCTCCTGCGTTCATCAGACCAAAAAGCATTTTCACATACATGAAAGTGCCCCATGGTGTGGTGAAAGCGGTTTTGTCTTGGTCGTCCGGGTGAACTAAGACGTGATTGTAACCAGAGAAACCGTCCAGCAAAGAAATTCGATTGGACCCGACCACCCTTTGTAGGATGTGGTCCATTTTCGGCAAGGGGTAATTATCCTTCAGGGACACTTTATTCAGATTTCGGAAATCTATACAGAGTCTAATTTCCCCGGTTTTCTTACGTGTAGGGACCAAATTAGAGACCCACTTGGAAAAATGCAATGGAACTATGATCTTGGCATCATACATCTTCTTGATTTCCTTTTCTATCATAGGGAGCAACTTGGGATTTATCCTCCTAAGTTTTTGCCTAAATGGTTTTTGGTCTTATTTTATTGGAATCCTGTGTTGTATGATGCCGGTATCATAGGCTTTCAAATATTCATAGCCCCAGGAAAAGACATCCGAATATTCTTTGAACATCTCAATGTATTTGAGTTTTTGTTCTGGGAGTAATGATTTGGACAGTTTAACTATCCTGGGTTTCTCTTCAGTCCCTATATTACAGTCTTCTACCTCTTGTCCATGGGCTTCTATTTTTGGTTTTTTGGCTACATCATTACAGTCAAACAAGTCTTCTAAAGGAACAAGACCTCTAGGAAAAACATTACTTTTCAACTGTAAAACATCGGCATCCATTTCGTCATCGCCTAATTCTCCTGAATCTACAGTATTTACACTATCAATTTCAAAATCAGAATTATTTACATTTTCCTCTCCGTTCTCTAAATCTATATTTGTACATTCAAAATCATTTTTACACTGCAGAAAATCCTCAATTTGATCGTCATTACCAAACACTTTCCAGTACCTGATATTGTCAGGAACGGTTGGTCTACATTTCACCTCAACAATGTATGGGCGAGTCGGGCGTAAAGGGATCTTATAGGTGGCTGCTGACGTAGCCAATCCGCCTGCCAGAATGTTTTGTCCCCTCGACATTACCTACAAGTCAACTTCAGTAAAACATCTCAAGGCATCAAGAATGACATTCCTATAAGCTCTAAGACGTGGGTGTTTCGCAGCGTACTCCCCTTTGACTTGTTTGATTATCAATTCAGAGTCACCTCTTACCATTATCTTCTTAGCACCAACTCTTTTCAAAAGCTTCAAACCGAGCATCAAGGCTTCATACTCAGCAATATTGTTAGTAAATTGGAAATTTAATTTGTAAGAATGGTTTTCTAAATACCTGTTTCTATGATTATGTAGCCAGACTCCTGCTCCTGCTCCTTCTTTACTCACAGCTCCATCAAAATCCATGCTCCAGAAATCTGCGGGTAACTCTTTAGTTATCTCGTTCTTCATCCTTGCTACTTCAATTATTTCTTGGCCTTCATCTTGACTAGATGTGTCTTCCATCAGCTGATTATCTTGCTCTTCCATGTCACCATCATTGTACAAGATGAACAAATCTAAATCTAAATGTGCAGAGTAAAGGGGATAGTTGTGCGGTTTTTCTTGGCTACTGACCATGTACTTCATCAATGTTTCTCTGTATAGCCTTATTTTCTTCCCGAAAACTGGGATGGTGGAATAAGACATATCCAATTGTAAGGTTCCTTTCAACTTAGCCCCCCAATATCGAGATAGAAACATCCCATACTTTGGCGGGATGTCTGCAACCACCACATCCATTACCATGCTCTTCGCAGGAATCTGAACCAAGGTGATGCAGAGGTCCTTAAACAAACTGATACATCTAACTTTATTGGAGTCGAATGAGTGTAAATCCTTGTAAGTTCTGGTGACCTCTAGTCCCAGTTTCTCCATTACTGCTTTGGGCATCATATTGTTGGAAGCACCCGAATCCAACATGGCGTTATGCAATATCAAGTCATGTATGTTTAGACTCATGTAAAAAGGAGCGACCTCACCAGTATCATCTCGACCATCTAATTCACATCCGAAAAGAAGCTCAGGTTGATCATCTGTAAGGTTCACAGTGTCTGAATGATTCACTGATCCAATGGTCTATGTCCGGTTCAATGGCCAGTGCTTTAATCACTTGTGAACGATAACCGTCTTTGTTCATCAACTCTGAAAGTGGGATGGGAATTTTTATTTTTTCCAATTCCCCCTCAAGGCTGAAAGGTGTAGGGGTTCTACCTTGGTTCATCAATTCTGGTTTGTCCACCATATTCTTCTGCTCAGAAGTACTCAGCGGATTAATAGGTGAAACCTCGGGCTGTGATGGCCTTTTCAGAATGGTCAGGTTTTTCTTCACGAGAGCATCGTCATTACTCTTCTCAGGAACCTTCTCAGTAGTATTCTTCTCAGGAGTCTTCTCGGAAGATGGCTTAGAGGTCTTCTTGGTTTTGACTTCCTTCTTTGCTTTAGTGGTCTTTTTTGGGGAATTTCCTTCTGTCTTTTTACTCCGCGGATTGTGCTGTCGGTGTACCTCCAAAATAGCATTTTCGAAGGCCTGTTGTTCTGCATCTTCGGCTTCTTCACTTACCTTTGTTTGATTGAGCAAAAAGAGTTCTTTCTCTTCTTGGGTTAGGAAAATAGCTTCGTTGTCGTGAATGCCCATGAGATTTATGTGAGTGTCCTCCAATTCGTTAATCACTTCCTCCCCTTCATCAACATAGTTTTCTTGTAGAGGAGGTCTGATCTACTGATCTGGACCCCTCTGCTCTCTTTGATCCCTGGGATTTCTCTGTCTAATTTGAGGAGGATTTCTCCTAAAGTTAGGGTTCCGAACCTGAGGAGCTGGTGGATTTTCTTTTAGAGGATTTCTGTCCATCACAGTGAGTCTTTCCATCATTATTTCCATTTCTCTGGTCAAAGAATCCAATTTGGAGTCTGAGTTTGACGTGGAAGGTTCCTCTTTGATTGTGACTCTCCTTTCTGACCTCTAACGTTCCCTTTTCGCCAACAGATTAGCCTCCACACTTATAACACTTTTCTGCATGTCTGCCAAGGTGGTAAAATTTCTTTCTCTTAGTTGGTATGACATATCGACATCAAAACCATCAGGGAATTTTATCAATGCCAAGCCCTGTGGAGGTTTGATTTCGGCTGGAATTGCATTGTACAGGTTATTAAAAAGAGTGCAGTAATCTTGTACCGTCTCGCCCTGATTTCTTCTTATATTCTCGTATTCTGACAATATCTGGAGAGGGTTTTTCTTTACCTCCCATCTTTCAAGAAAATTCCTTTGGAACGCGACAAGGTCAGGGACTGAGGCGGCAGGTAAATATTTGAACCATTTTTTGACGTCACCTGTCAAACTTTGGGCAAACAATCTCATTTGAACGTCAACCTCATCTACTTCTTACAAGTCAAAATAATCATTCATTTTGTCAACATGTTGTTGGGCGTTTAAAGGTCTTGTTGCATCGAACTGTGGAAGTCTTGTTTGATAGTATTGGGGCATGGAATGTAGCAGCGCATCCAGCACCAAAGGAGCATATTGAGCTGCCATGATGGGTGGAGGAGGTGGGACGACAACCTGGATGGTCAGCGAGGTAGCGACTGAAGACGAGGACGAGGAGGGACTGGATAGTATTGAGGGAGTGATTTGTGGTTTAGTCGTGGGAGACAGAACTTCGGGGGTTCGGGGTTGCAACAAAGTTGGTTCAAAGATGATTCCAGTCACAAAACTATCGAACCATGTCCTAACCAGGTTTCGCTATGGAAAGGTATCGAGGTCAAGGTTTTGAGAGGCAGCCGACTTCCCTGAAAAGGAAGGAGATTTATGAAGGGGAATATGACTCACTGAACCTGCAGCTAAGGTCTTTCGCCTGAGCAACTGTTCGGGGTTATCTATCACTATTGTAGGTTATGGGTCTAGATGAGATCAAGTATGAACTTTCTTGGGAGCCAAAACTCTTTTTGGTTATATATATA
Organism: Picea engelmannii; assembly: GCA_009831015.1. Taxonomy (NCBI): domain Eukaryota; kingdom Viridiplantae; phylum Streptophyta; class Pinopsida; order Pinales; family Pinaceae; genus Picea; species Picea engelmannii. Next base: position 142,236 of record ML783112.1, read on the forward strand.
TATATATATATATATATATATATATATATATTTATTTTGTGAGTTTGAAAATAATATGTACAACTTTTGATCAACCTCTAAACATTACTTTCTTCTCAAATTTAAACGTTCTTTTTATCGGAAAGAAAACGTGATATTATAAATTTTTAGTTTTGTTCCCCAGTGGAGTCGCCACTATGTTAGCACTTGGTAAATTTCCTAGAGGTTGAAACAGAAGAAATCTACAAAGGTAACTTTATCCAACCACTTTTAAAGATGGGATCTAGCCCTTCCAGCTTCAGAGAGGGATCTCTCTATAAGATTTAGCTTTGTTTCTAATTTTAGATGTTAGGTTGGTAAAGAAATGGGTCATTTTTGTTGTAAAGGTGTTTTATGAGTTGGTTGAAACAGTGTGAACATCCATTGGGCTATCAAATCTGTGTTTTAAATAAAATAAGAAATACAACCAGAAGATTGAAGGAAGATTTCCACAGGGTGAGATAATATACTCACTGGATCTTTTAGTAGCTTAAATGATGGACAAAAGAAAAGATGAGAAAGATAAATTCAACTAAGAAGCAGTTAAGAATTTCTTAATTGAAAACACCAGAAGATAAACAATAAAATATTTTGAGTCGGAAACAGGGTATCCAAGATAAATCCTGCAACATTCGTTACTCTTAAAGATTAGTTTCAGAAAACAATATGATCACAAAGAAAGAATAACATTCAACTTAGAGAATAAACATCACCAGTGAATACACGCAAGAATCCTGTAAAAGTGCCTCCTTTTTATTAATGGCAGATCTCTTCAAAAATGTTATAGTCTGATAGCATCAGGGTGTGAAGATCAACAACCCCCAACACTTCGAAAGGTGAAGTATTTATATATCAAATTACAAATGTTCCTCTCATAACTGATCACGATGTGCTAATTCTATTTTTAGCCTAACTAATTTAACAAATCTCCTAAATTTCAAAACTGCTTGATGACTTGGTGAAACTGCACGCTGAATTTCTGGGTAGACCGTTGATGAAGCCTTTGCACAACTTCAGCTGACTGGACCTGGACAACTCATCTGCTAATCGAGCAGATCACAGAGTTCCTCCCATCTGAGATGACTAGGCACAGTGACTTTGAGCAGTCTTCATTACACTTCGTCCATTTCTGTATACTTGGCGAATGTAGGCTTAGTGAGGAATATGTATCGAATCTCATGTTGGATACTGATGTCCAACTGAAGGGCATCCAGGAATGCTTTGCCGATGATTCTCCCTTGTATGCATACAAAATTTGAACTTTCCTTGGACACCTCTGCCAATCTCTTTTTGTAATCCAAAAGTGTCATTAATTTATCATTAATAACCTTCAGACCAGGTAGACCTTT
>ML783112.1:151796-190977 GCA_009831015.1 Picea engelmannii
ATAGTTGAATGTTGAGGGCACACATAGCTTCAGTATAGGAGAAAAAAATACCATCTCAAAGTAGAAGGAAAAAATAAATATTATTATATGGAAAACTCCATAGGGTTTTATAAGAGAATGGAGTGCTTGAAAACTAGGTTGATGTTGGGTTACCCTTTGCAAACTTTAAGAAAGAAACATGCAAACCAATTTTTGGTGAGTTCCTGATGAGAAAAAAAAAGTTCCAGAAATTGCTACAAAATCCTAGTTATTACATGATATTGTCATATTTATCATGCTACAAATTCTAGCACTTGTACTAGTTGAATAATTCTAGTTGTTTCATGATATTATCATATTCATCATAATACTGATTATATTCTAATCTATTACATCTTTATATCATGATGAAGAGTCCTCACTATTAATGACATTGTACAATGCCTTCAACATTGTTCACTTAAAAATCCAAATACTTCCAGTCTGCTAAAGAATAATTACCCTAGAATGCTAAAGACTAAATTTTAATGTATTAAAGAAGGAAATTTTAGTCTCCTGAACAATAGTTACTCCAACATGCTCTGCTCAACAATAATTACCACAACATACTTTAGAATGATTATTTAGCCTATTAAAAAAGGAAATTATGGTTTGCTCAATAGTTACTCCAACATGCTCTGCTCAACAATAATTACCACAACATACTTTAGAATGATTATTTAGCCTATTAAAAAAGGAAATTATGGTTTGCTCAACAATAGTTACTCCAAAATGCTTTGCTCAACCATAATTACTCCAAATATGCTCAAGAATGATTAGTTTAACTTTCTAAATAATCGACACTTCAACTTATTCAAGTTGTCTCATATATTTACTTTTAAATTAAGTATAACCACCACTTGTATCAACAATTTAATCAAACCATTATTTAAGCATATATTGGATCATACTTGTTAAAACTAATTTGATATTACCCCAACCTTTATCTTTATTTTTTATACTCTATAATACCCATATTTTAAGTAATCCTATACATATGAGTAAAATAAATAATTGATCTTAAAATAATTATTATTACTTATTATTTTAATATCACTTATTTATTTTTCTCATCATAGAATTAGTTTAAAATTGATGACATTACATTCTTATTAGCATAATGTTGCTACCTATGTTGTAATATAGTGCATGTAAGGGTGGTAATGATAGTGTGTACTATGAATATGGTATACAATAAGAGGATATGTTGTAATATAGTGCATGTAAGGGTGGTAATGATAGTGTGTACTATGAATATGGTATACAATAAGAGGATAATATGAGGATATTGGTGGGGTCTTGGGGAGGGGAAGTTCAACACTTAAGATTACTCCACATTTTATTGATCCTATGTAAAACCATCACCAAATCATTAGCGAGTCAAAATAGTTTACATGGTACCTCCATGTTATTGTAATGGATTTTTCAAACACTATCCAATTGTCCATTTAAATGATTTAAATGGTTGAAAATTTCATCATTCTATGCAATTAAGTTTATTAGTTAATTTTATTGTGAATAAACAAATGCATGATATTTTGTTTTTCAATATGAAAGCTCTTATAACCCCTTATTAATATTGGTGTGATATTTTCATGCTTATAAGTTTTATATTCAACAATATTAGCTATTTTTTCTTTGGAATGGACAATGGAAGAAACACTTATCTCAAGTGAAGTAGCCATAATTTAATTAGATTTTTAAGTACATCAATGTCAATGCCAATCTTAATGTTTGGATTTTTTTTACAATTTATAAAATAATTTAATTTTTTATTTAAAATTATAAAATTTAAGGAGTGTGGATTTTAATCCATCTCAATAAAATTTCAATACTACATTTCAGCATTTATAAAATAATTTTATTTTTTTTCTAAAATTATGAAACTTACTAAATATAAATAACATGGTTGACATAAAAAAAAACCTTGAACTTTACTAAATATTAGCAACAACCACTTTATAAAAGTGGTGGATATATGTCGATCGATGTCATTAGTTTGGAAATGTGAATAAATGGTATAGATTGGTGTATATCAACCACTTTTATAAAGTGGTTGTTGCTAGTTGACAACCAACATACCTAAAACACAACCATTATTATATAATTACATAATTAATTTATTAATTAATTTTTACATTATATATTTAAGTATTAATATGTTGATTAATTAATACCTTAATGTAATGTATAAATTAAAGTATCAATACCTTAATGTATAATGTGATGTATTAATAATACAATAATTTAATTAATAAATATCTTATTAATGTATTGTATTAATTAATTAATACATTGTTAAATTATAAATACATTAATAAAGTCTTAACAATAAATTAATAAAATAAAAATATATTGAAAGTACAATAATAAATTAAAATAATAAAATATTAATAAAAAGTGAATAAAGTAAAAATACATTTATAATGCATTAAAATATTATATTATTATATTAAGATATTAATATAATAAAACATTATTAATCTATTAATAAAGTATTAGAACATTAATAAAGTAATTAAATATTAATAAAGTAATTAAATATTAATAATATATTAATATATTGATGAAATAATACATTAATGTATTGAAATATTAATGTATTAATTAAATAAATATAAAAATTAATGTATAAAACAGTAAATATAAGTACTAAATGTATTAAAAATTTAATGTAATTTATAAATTAATGTATTAAAACATTAATGTATAAGTTATTGTATGAATGTAATGTATTAAATAATTAGTAATAATGTAAAGTACATAATTTAATAATTTAATTAATGTAATGTATAAATTAAATTATTTAGATATAAATGTATAATTGAATTTATTAATTATTTATTAATGAAATTAATAAATATTTTAATTTGTAAAACTAAATAATATATAGTTAAACTATTAATATTATAATAAAATAAGAATACATTAAAATTATTTTAGAATATTATTATATAAATATAAAAACATTAATATGTTACATTTTTATACTAAAGTATCAAGTCATTAACACAATAGTCATGTATATTTTATTTCAATTAATACAATAATCATTAATGCATTAACACAATTTGCTATATTATTAAATAAAAATATTAAAATTACATTAATAAACTATTAATATATTAAATATATTATTAGTATTTATCACAATTAATGTATTAACACTTAAATTTAAACATTACATCAATATATTGAATTACATTATTACTAAATAAATTTTAAAATAATACATTAGTAATGCAAAAATATATTAATAGTGTATAAATAAATTAATGTGATATTACATAAATGAATTAATATATTAATGATTTATTAATTAATTTTAATGTATTAATATAAATAAATTAATATATTGAAGTATTAATGTATTGATTAATTAATACCTTAATGAAATGTAAAAATTAAAGTATCAATACATTAATGTAACATGTTAATTAATAAATAGCTCTGTTGTTTTTGAGTTGTTTTTTTTTTTTGTAAGGAGATATTTTATTTCTAAGATTATGATGCAGGAGCATCGCGACTACCAAAGCCAGCGTGGAGCCAACGCATGTGTTTTTAAACACATGACATATAAGCTTGATAACTTTTTGAATTTTGATTTAAGATGAAGTGCCATATCCTTCAATGAAACATTTATGAAGGAGTGCCTATTGTATTGTATCAGACTTCGAGCCTTACGCTTATGTCTGAATTAGATAGGAGGCATTTACTTTAGTTAATGCAAGTAGATAGGATTTTAATTCTAGAATAGACAGTTTAGAGTTCGAGAGGGAAAACGGATATAGACACCCTCCTTTGTACATTGTAACATTAGGCATAAGTCAGCCTTTAGAAGAGAAGAGCAAGCAGAGAAAATTGTGAAGAACACCCATGTATAGACATTTGAATTAATAGAAGAAAGTTCTGGTTCAAATTCATGACTGGTGTTGTATCTCTGTATATGTGGTTTATGTGCTTATGAATGTTTGTTTCTGGTTATGCATTTGCTTTGTATATTCTGTGCATGTGATTTCAGGGTTTAAACTGAAGTCTGAAATAGAATAGAATAAGTTTCAATTGTTTCTCTATCTGAGCCAGGAGATTCCTGCAAAGGGTGCAGTTGAGTCGTCCGCAAGGAGTGCGTTGACAGAAGGGACAGGATTTAAACTCTTGTTCTCAATTCGCTTAGAAGCGAAAGCGGTTTGCTAGAGCCGTGCAAGGAGTGTGCAAGCTAAGGAGAGTCTCAGTCATGAACTGAGCGAAGTGGTGGAATATTTCTGCTGCAGGAGTGCGCAGGATCGAAAGCTTCAACACTTAGTTGTGATTGAAGGATTTGCCGCAAGGAGTGCGTGCAAGAAGTTTTATCTAAGAACTTAAGAACCTTTGAGAAAAGCTCAAGAGGAATAGACTTTCGAGGTTTCTGAAGATTCAGTGAAGAGAAGTTGCTGTCAAGAGCCGCAACAAGAAGCGTCGCAGGTTGGTGAAGTGGCAAAGTAATCTCATGGAGAGATACTCTTTTCCATCTCGTGGGTCACACAAGAAAGAACAGACGGATGAAATCATCTGGCGAGATTTCACGAAGTTCCGAGGACCATTAGATCTTGCAGAGCTACAGGAAGGTTACGGAGCGAAGGCACAAAGGTGTGAAGCTCAGGAGGGACAGAGTTGTTGATCAAGATCACGAGGGCCGTTAGATCTATCCGAAATATCGGGTATTGGGAGTTCGTGAGTTGAAACTCCATATTTACGCAATGAAAGTCGCGAGGTGGTGAGACACGATATCCCGGTGACTACGTCAGCAGTGGGGCCACAAGAAATAGTGGAGGATAGGTGGCGCGGGTCGTTGGATCTTTAGAAACGTGATAGTGGATCTCGACGTCTCGTGTCTCGGAAGTTGAAGGACCAATTATTTAAACCCGCGATTGGCGAGGTCGCGAGGAAGCAAGAACGAGAGTTCGGTGCCTTGGACCTCAGAAGTTGGAGAACCGGGTTCTTGGTGTCGAGAATAGCGAAGTCACAATAAGGCGAAGTCTCGATAGGGGAGAGAGAAAATCAGGGTTGACTGATATCTCGGGTCTCGGGGAATTGAGAACCTAGAATTCAATTTTGAACTCGTGAAGCCGTGAAGTTCTGATTCTCTGAGTGCAGAAGGGGAGGATCGTGCGGAGATTTGCTGTGGTTATTAAGAGATCCTGATAAGGGATTTGAAGAGCATTCCAACTCTTCAGGATAGAAGAAAAAGAAGGTCCTATGGGAGAATTCGTTGCCCTGGGTGGCATGAGCCTGTGTCAGAGTGGTATCAGACCAAGGAAGTTATTTGTTTTCTGTAGCATAGGAGAAGAGAAGAATTCACCATGCCGCCTAGAAGAGAAAGACAGTCACCTGAACCTGAGGATAGGGAGGTGTGAAGAAGAGGTAGGCCGACAGGGAATCCAGAGATGGAGAGGAAGATACACAATCTCAGAGCGAGATTGGAAGACATGGAAGCAGCACAGAGACGCACAACAAATTTTGGAGATCTAAGTGACTCCGAAGGCGAAGATGAAGCTGAACAACATGGAGAAGTTGCAGCTGAAGATGCAGCCAATGAGCGATTGATTAAAGCCATTGCCAGAATGATTTCAAAGACAAAAATGGACATTCCAACTTATGAAGGAAGTCTGGATGCAGAAGAGCTGTTGGATTGGATTAGAGCTCTTGACACCTACTTCGACTATGAGGATATTGAAGAGGACAAAAAGGTAAGGCATGCTGTCACGAAATTGGAAGGACATGCAACATTATGGTGGGATGAGATTCAGGAAGATAGATGTTCCAAAGGAAAGCAAAAGATCAAAAGATGGGATCGAATGATTGCGAAGATGAAGGCAAAGTTCATCCCAAAGGATTATCAAATCACACTGTTCAGGAGAATGCAGAACCTGAGACAAAAGTTGATGACGGTAAAGGAATATATCGAGGAATTCTACAGGCTCAATATCAGAGCAGGTCATCGGGAGAGTGATGATGAAAAAGTAGCCAGGTATATGAATGGCTTAAGATACAATATCCAAGACGAGATGAGTATGACAACCATCAGAACGGTGGAGGATGCGTATCAGATGGCTTTGAAAGTTGAGGAAAAGATGAGCCGTAAGCCAACACAGCGAGGCCGAGGCAGAAGTTAGCTAAGAGGCAAGGCAGTTGCCCAGGATAAATACCAGAAGCCCAAGGAGGAGTGGAAGAGGCCTCAGGGTAAAGTTGAAAGAGGTGGAACCTCACAGCGAGGGCCACATGCTGAACATAGAAGGCAGCAAAATGATCGGCGAGGAGATTACACTGATGCAAATACTTTTCCTTGTACTAGAGGTCGAGGTAGAGGAAGAGGTGGAGTAATCACATGCTACACATGTGGGAAGAACGGGCACAAAGAGGTTGATTGTCCGGATAGGAAGAAGGGTGGAGGAGAAGCTCACATCGCAGAAGCGCAGAGGCATGATGCTGAAGCAAAAGACGCAGAAGACGGAAGGTCATTGATGATGCGTAAAGTTCTCTTAACACCCGATAAGGAGGTGGAGGACACATCTCAGAGGCAGACTTTTCAGAACTGCATGCAAGACCAAAGACAGGAAATGAAAAGTTATCGTGGACAGTGGTAGCACCGATAATCTCGTTTCAACAGAGATGGTGGAGAAACTAGAGCTGGAGACGACTGATCACCCGAGTGCATATAAAATTTCATGGCTACAAAAGGGACATCAGGTGAGTGTCACTAAACAGTTCTTAGTTGACATCAAAATAGGAGGATATAATGACAAGATTTTATGTGACGTCATTCCCATGGATGTTTGCCATTTATTGCTGGGAAGACCATGGTAGTATGACAGGAACGTAATTCATGATGGGAAAATGAATACGTATACCCTGGAGAAGAATGGGAGAACACACATGTTACTTCCAATAAAAGATAAGGAGGTAAAGCCAGAAGTGAACAAAAGGGTACTTCTCATGAGTGGGAAGGAGCTTCTTATAGAAGTTAAGAAGAAAGAAGATCCACAATTCTTTGTGGTCAGAAAACCCAAAATCATTTTGACCAACACAAGAGTGGATGATTTGCTGGAAGAAATTCAGGAACTACTTGAAGAGTTCGTTGACATTGTGGTAGACGAATTACCTCATTCGTTGCCGCCAATGAGGAGCATAAGTCACCACATAGACCTTGTACCGGGAGCTAGTTTACCAAACAAGGCTGCGTATAGGTTGATGGCTCACGAGAATGAGGAGGTTAAGAAGTAGGTCCAGGAGTTATTGGACAAGGGATTGGTCAGGGAAAGTTTGAGTCCATGTGTCGTTCCAACGGTACTCAGCCCAAAGAAAGATGGAGGCTGGAGAATGTGCACCGATTCCAGAGCCATTAATAAGATCACCATCAGGTATAGGTTCCCATTGCCAAGAATGGATGACTTGATGGACTGTTTAAGTGGAGCAATTTGTTTTTCAAAGGTCGATTTGAAAAGCGGATACCATCAAATTCGCATGAGGGAAGGCGATGAGTGGAAGATAGCCTTCAAAACCAACGAAGGGTTGTACAAATGGCTAGTCATGCCGTTTGGCTTGACGAATGCGCCAAGTACATTCATGAGTCTAATGAATGAAGTGCTGAAGGAATTCATTGGTAAGTTTGTCATTGTTTATCTAGATGACATATTGATTTTCAGCAAAACGAAGGAAGAACATCTGAAGCATTTAGCTGCAGTAATGAAGAAGCTACAGCAAGAGAAGTTGTTGATCAATATGAGTAAATCTTCATTCATGAAGACAAAACTCATTTACTTAGGGTTTGTTATATCGGCAAATGAATTGAATATGGATCCAAGTAAAGTGGAGGTAATAAAGGATTGGCCATCACTAAGAAATGTTTTTGAGGTGAGAATTTTCCATGGACTGGCGAGTTTCTACAAGAAATTCATCTGAAATTTTAGCAAAATCAGCGCAGCGATGATGGGCACAGTCAAGAAAAGACATAAATATTTTCATTGGACTGACAAGGCTGAGAAAATATTCAATCTGTTGAAGCGAAAAATAACAGAGCAACCGGTGTTGGTATTGCCAGATTTCCGAAAGACGTTCCAGGTGAAATGTGATGCGAGTGGCCTTGCCATAGGAGCGGTCTTGAGTTAGGATGACAGACCAATTGCTTATTTCAATGAGAAGCTGAATGAGGCAAAGGAAAAATACTCCACATATGATAAAGAATTTTATGCCATCATATAGGCATTGAAAAAATGGAGACACTATTTGATTCCAAGGGAATTCATTTTATATAGTGATAATCATGCATTGCAGTATGTAACTCAGCARGAGAAATTAAATCAGAGGCATGTTAAATGGGTAGAATACATGCAGAATTTTACATTTTTTATCAAACATATTTCAGGTACTGCTAACAAAGTGGCTGATGCTTTGAGCAGGAAATGTTTGTTGTTGCAGGAGTTCAAAGTCAAGACTTTAGGCTTTGATGATCTCAAGGAGATGTACGCAGGTGATGCAGATTTTACAGAGGCGTATGGAGCAGCTGAGAACCCAGTTCTCAGAGACAGAAGCCAGTGGATAGATTACATGATCCAAGATGGCTTGTTGTTCAGAGGAAATCATTTATGTATTCCAAATTGCTCCATGAGGGAGAACTTGTTGAAAGAAAATCACAACGGAGGCTTAGCAGGGCATTTTGGCCATGAAAAAACATTCGCAAAGCTGAGCGAGTCATACTTGTGGCCAGGGATGCGGTCAGAAGTTAAAAGGTTTGTGGACAGATTTAGAATTTTCCAACATTCTAAGGGCAAAAAGCAGAATGCAGGTCTTTATCAGCCATTGCCCATACCAGAAAGACCATGGGAGGCGATCAGCATGGATTTCGTACTAGGATTGTCGAGGATGCAAAGAGGACATGATTCCATCTTTGTGGTGGTTGACAGGTTTTAAAAAATGGCACATTTTATCCCGTGTCAGAAGACCAGCGATGCGACTCACATTGCAAATTTATTTTTCAAAGAGGTTGTTAGACTTCATGGACTGCCGAAAAGCATAGTTTCGGATAGGGATACCAAATTCATTGGACATTTTTGGAGGACACTCTGGAAGAAGATGGGAACTAACTTAATGTTCAGTTCTACCTATCATCCACAGATAGATGGGAAGACATAAGTGGTCAACAGAAGTCTAGGAGACTTGCTGAGGAGTTTAGTGATGGAACACCACAGCAGCTGGGATAGCGTATTGCCACTGGTAGAATTCGCTTACAATGATTCGATGAATCGAAGCACAGGGAAAATTCCATTTGAAATAGTATACGACAGACAACCGAAAGGTGTTTCAGAGCTGAGGGATTCGAAGAAAATAATGACTCAGAGCACAAGCGCTGAAGAATTCACAAAGGCGATGGAGGAACTTCACAGCAGGGTGAAGTAGCGACTGAAAGAATCGAACTAGGAGTACAAGCGTAGAGCAGATCAACATTGGAGACAACTTCAATTTGAGGTTGGCGATCTGGTTCTGGCACATCTGAGGAAGGAAAGGTTCCTAAGGGGGACATACAACAAGATGAAAATGAGGAAAATTGGGCCATGCAGAGTCCTAAATAAATTGGGAGAAAATGCTTATGAGATTGAACTGCAGAATATCTCCGATGTTCAATGTCTCAGACTTATATCCCTGTAAGCCTGAGGAAGCAGGAGCTGGGAGTGATGAACAACCAGAGGTTCAGTGGCAAAAGAAGATGTCGATTGCAGAAAAGCCATAGATGGAGCGTATACTCGACCAAAAGGTGAGCAAGAGGACCAGGCGGAAGGAATACTTCGAATATCTGGTTAAGTGGAAGAACCACCCAGTGGGGGATGCCAGTTGGGATACAGAAGCAGTGATTCAGAAACATGGACAGAGCATGCAGGAGCTCATGGACAAGAGCCCATGAAATATTTCAAACAGGGGAGTATGATGCAGGAGCATCGCGACTACCAAAGCCAGCGTGGAGCCAACGCATGTGTTTTTAAACACATGACATATAAGCTTGATAACTTTTTGAATTTTCATTTAAGATGAAGCACCATATCCTTCAATGAAACATTTATGAAGGAGTGCCTATTGTATTGTATCAGACTTCGAGCCTTATGCTCTTGTCTGAAGTAGATAGGAGGCATTTACTTTAGTTAATGCAAGTATAGGATTTTAATTCCAGAATAGACAGTTTAGAGTTCGAGAGGGAAAATGGATATAGACACCCTCCTTTGTACATTGTAACATTAGGCATAAGCCAGCCTTTAGAAGAGAAGAGCAAGCAAAGAAAATTTTGAAGAACACCCATGTATAGACATTTGAATTAATAGAAGAAAGTTCTGGTTCAAATTCATGACTGGTGTTGTTTCTCTGTATATGTGGTTTATGTGCTTATGAATGTTTGTTTCTGGTTATTCATTTGCTTTGTATATGCTGTGCATGTGATTTCAGGGTTTAAACTGAAGTCTGAAATAGAAGAGAATAAGTTTCAATTGTTTCTCTATCTGAGCCAGGAGATTCCTGCAAAGGGTGCAGTTGAGTCGTCCACAAGGAGTGCATTGACAGAAGGCTTGGGGTTTAAAATCTTGTTCTCAATTCGCTCAGAAATGAAAGAGGTTTGCTAGAGCCATGCAAGGAGTGTGTAGGCTAAGGAGAGTCTTAGTCATTAACTGAGCGAAGTGGTGGAATATTTCTGCTGTAGGAGTGCGCAGGATCGAAAGCTTCAACACTTAGTCGTGATTGAAGGATTTGCCGCAAGGAGTGCATGCAAGAAGTTTTCTCTAAGAACTTAAGAACCTTGGAGAAAATCTCAGGAGGAATAGACCTTCGAGGTTTCTGAAGATTCAGTGAAGAGAAGTTGTTGTCAGGAGCCGCAATAAGAAGCGTCGCAAGTTGGTGAAGCGGTGAAGTAATCTCGTGGAGAGATACTCTTTTCCATCTCGTGGGTCACACAAGAAAGAACGGAAAGACGAAATCATCTAGCGAGATTTCACGAAGTTTCGAGGACCGTTAGATCTTGTAGAGCTGCAGGAAGGTTACGGAGTGAAGGCCCAAAGGTGTGAAGCTTAAGAGGGGCAGAGCTATCGATCAAGATCAAGAGGGCCATTAGATCTATCCGAAATATTGGGTATCGGGAGTTCGTGAGTTGAAACTCCATATTTGCGCAACGAAAGTTGTGAGGTGGCAAGACGCGATATCCCAGCGACTACGTCAGTAGTGGGGACACAAGAAATAGTGGAGGACAGGTGGCACGGGTCATCGGAGCTTTAGAGACGAGATAGTGGATCTCGACGTCTCGTGTCTCGGAAGTTGAAGGACCAATTATTTAAACCTACGATTGACAACGTCGCGAGGAAGCGAGTTCGGAAGTTCAGTGCCTCGAACCTCGGAAGTTGGAGAACCGGGTTCTTGGTGTCGAGAATAGAGAAGTCGTGATAAGGTGAAGTCCCGATAGGGGAGAGAGAAAATCAATGTTGATTGATATCTCGGGTCTCGGGGACTCGAGAACCCAGAATTCAATTTTGAACTCGCGAAGCTGTGAAGTTCCGATTCTCCGAGTGCAAAAGGGGAGGATTGCGCGGAGATTTGTTGTGGGTATTAAGAGATCCAGATAAGGGATTTGAAGAGCATTCCAGCTCTTTGGTCCAGAAGGAAAAGAAGGTCCTGTGGGAGCAGTCGTTGCCCCGAGTGGCGCAAGCCTGCGTCAGATTATATATATGGGGTTTTGAACGAGAATAACTATGATTTTTACCTTTTTTACCCAGGTTTCTCCGTACTTCTCTGGGGTTTTGAATGGGAATAATACTTCTCTTTGATTTTTACCTTTTTTACCCAGGTTTCTTCGAACTTCTCTGGGGTTTTTAGAAATTATTTTTGGCTTGTCCAACGGGTTGAGGGATTGATTTTTACTTTGATTCAATTTTAATTTTACGTAAAGAGATTTAAATATATTTTATTCTTTATTTATTTTAAGTTTCATAAGTAAAAGTTGATTTGAGAGACAAAGCCAATCCATAATATTAATTGTTACATATTTTTTCTCTTCTTTTCAATATGAGCACTCCACCACCTATTCCAAAAGCTCGGCCTAACAAGGGGAGGCCCCCTAAAATCACCCTACCTAGAGATCCTTTACAACTATATGGAATCAATAGAAAAAATAAGAGAAGAGAGAGATGCCAAAATCCAAATAGAGTTAGAAACATTAGAAAAAAGGAGTGAAGAAAGAGAGGTAAAACTCCAAATAGAGCTAGAGGCAATGATTGATAAAAAAAATTAAAGATACCATTCAAACTCAAATAGAGGATAGATTCTTAGGGTTCAAGAGTGAATTGCAAACATTGAAGGATAGAATTCAAGAAATGGAAAAACATAAACAATCACCCCAAGAAGGAGGGGTTGAAGAAAATCATAACTTGAGAGATATGATTAAAGAGCTAGAAGAAAAACTAACCAACAATTTGACCCTCAGTAATATGGAAAATAAATTGGATATCAAACCCATCAAAGAGGAAATGAATAAGCTAATCGAACTGAACTGGACCATGAGCGTAACAAAAGAGACTTGAACCTCATAATTTTTGGTATAAAAGAACAACAAGAGAAGGATATGCTAGCAATAGTAAAAGAAGAATTAAAAAATAAATCACAAATTGATACAACTTACATCATAGAAGAAAAGAGGCTAGGAAAAATAATTGATCATAAATATAGGTTGATCCGTGTCAAACTAAGTTGTAATGGCCATAAATATAGCATACTTAGTAAATCTTCGAGCTTAAAAGGGTCACTAATATTTATAAATGAAGACCTCATTCCCAAAGACCAAGCTGGATTAAGGAAGGAAGTTCAAAAGGTAAAAGAGGCCAAGAAAGAAGGAAAATGGGCAATAATTAGAAATTGAAAAGCTATTGTTAGGGATAGAGGCCAAAGATAATAATAAATAACAATTTGGGTCACTTGGGATCCTTTTTTGGAATTGTAGTGGCTTTCCATGGCCCAAAATTTATGTGATTAATATATTAATATATTTTGAAATCCATTTTGAACTATTTTGAATTTTGATAAAACTTTAAAGTTTAAATATTAATATTGTATAATCTATTTCAATTTTTTGGGTGATCTAGAGTTCTATGGCTATACATAAATCAAAAGTGGTTCAATTTCCTTTTATTGTAAATAAAGTTTATTAATATTTCTTTTTATTGTAATTAAATTTTATTAATATATTTTGAAATCCATTTTGAATTTTGATAAAACTTTAAACTTTAAATATTAATATTGTATAATCTATTTCAATTTTTGGGGTGATCTAGAGTTCCATTGCTATACATAAGTAAAAAATAATTAAATTTATTTTTATTGTAATTAAAGTTTATTAATATATTTTGAAATCCATTTTGAATTTTGATAAAACTTTAAAGTTTGGGGTGATCTCGAGTTCTATAGCTATACATAAAGATTCACAAGTAATCACTTATCCTCTTAAGGTCTGATAGACCAATCGTCTTAGTGGATGTTAATCATCAACATCATCATCATTGTATTAATTAATTAATATATTATTACACTATAAATAGATTATAGCGTCGTAATGTGACAATGATGTTCAAACGTCGCAATGTGACATATAGAAATGTTTGTCATAATACCATATTGGTTTCTGTACATCACATTGCGACAAGGGGTTATGTTCATCACATTACGATGTCTGAAAATGTTTTTCACATTGTGACATTAGGATATGTGTGTAACATTATGTCGTGAGGATATGTTCATCAAAATGAAACGACAAGGCTATGTTCGTCACATTGCAACATCTATTTATGATAATCACATTGCGATGTTACTATGTTTGTGAGATTGCAATGTTACTATTGCCATCACATCGTGACGTTACAATGTAGGGTTTTGTGCTTCCTATTACAATGTAGTATTATTGTACGTCACATTGTCTTGGTTGGTTTTGTACGTCAAATTGCAATGATGGAATATGCTCATCATATTGCAACATCAAGAAATGATCATGATTTCATTAATACAATATTCAAGAAAACATTAATTCAATAAATACAATAATCATTAATGAATTAATACAATATGCTACATTAATAAAGTAATACATTGAAAATACATTAATAAACCAATAGTATATTAAGAAAGTTTTAATACATTAAATTTACACTTTATAATGTATTAAATTAATTATTAGTATTGTATTGTTATTAATGTATTGGTACCTAAATTTAAGCATTACATTAATGTATTGAATTAAATTATTAATACAATAAAACATTATTTATGTATTAATAAAGTATTAAAACATTAATATAGTGATGAGTTAATATATTAATGTACTAAAGTATTAATGTATTAATTAAATAATACATTAATGATATACAAATTAACGTATAAAATAATAATTATAAATATATATATTTTTTTTAAGTAAAAAAGGAGGATCATGTTATATTGAAGTTGCAAGTTTACAAAGTCTTTTGGCACGCCAGTTGTCCCGCCTAAAAAAGGAAACCGAGATAGTTGGTCGTTCCATGCCACTCGTTTTCAAACAAAAATAACCAGGCTGCCATCTGTCCTGCCCGAAGGAAACTAGGATGCATGGCTGCCATTAGTTTAAGTTTGTTCCTTAACTTACTACTGTCAACATAACTATAGTCTAACTGAGCTAAATCTCTGGTTTGAAACAAAAGAAAATTTCTAACTATGAACATTCATAAAACCTTTTACCCGGTGTTCTCATCATCTTTGCCATTCTATCCCATTCTGATTGGAAGCGTGTAGGCCTGTGCGCATGCAGGGCATTGTCGGCTTGGAGATGTGATGGAGTAAGAAGCGTAGATCATGTTGAGGTGTTGGATGATTTGGATGGCCCTATGTATTTGGTCTTCCACCATGCTGCATGTTTCAAAGATCAGTTCCAAGTGCTCCGGGTGGAGGAGTGGAGGTTGGTCCTGCCATTCTCCCTGAGGGGAGGAGAGGGGAATTGGATTATGTGCATCGATGTCCTCCTTGTATTCATTTGCGCTACCACCTTGATGTCCTTCCATCTTGTCTTGTTGTGCTGCTTCATCTGGAGGTTCGTCGCTTGTTGAATTTGCCTTTTCTTCTGTGTTGCTCGAGAATTCTTCCTCAACATGGTAAGTTGTGTATTCCCCTGCTGGGTCATCTTCCTTATGACTGTGTATCATTCCTGGAACCTGAGGCTTGGAATCATTCACGAAATAGGTGGGGAGATCCCAATTATCTGGGACAATGAAGAGGAGATGTTCTAGGGGAACCTGGATGGGTTTTTCCGGTACAATCTCCTCCACATACGCCATGGCAGGCATTTTGTTTCTCCCAGGCTTCCTGGTTCTTCAAGTGCATGCCATAGCCAACACTTTTCTGAACTTCTTTTGCTGCTTCCTATGGGAGTCAGATGCATACCACGCAGTGCCTCTGCGAGGCCGTCCCCTTGCTCTCGGCATGTAGAGAAGTAGAGCTATAACCAAAATGTCGACTGGATGAGTGTCCTTGCTCCAACACTCTAAAGGTTCATCCTTCATCCATTCAATTTCCAAATGCATCGCATATCCATCAGGGTGAATGATAAGGATGAAGGTGATCGTGACAGCCTTGGCCATTAAGGCTATGTTCTTAGTGCACTGGTCTGCCATCCTCTTCACTCACGTGAGAGGCTTCGTCCTCTGGTTTTGGCTGCTCGAGCTCACTCCCATCTTAATGGTGAGTAGATGGGAGCTAGTTGCCATTAATTATGGCTCTGCCCAGCTCGTTCCCGCATGTCCTCCCTTCTCGACGTGGCACCCCATCCGAGGAATTATAAATATTAAATGTATTAAATAATAAAATAATTAATGTAATTTATAAATTAAAGTATTAAGATATTAATGTATAAGTTATTGTATGAATGTAATGTATTACTTGATTAATAATAATGTAAAGTACATGATTTAATTAATGTAATGTATAAATTGAATTATTTATAATGTAATAATAAAATTAATAAATATGTTAATATTGTAAGTTTTAAACCTGTGAAGTAAAGTAATGCATATAGATTCTTAAGTAAAATAGAAATTAATCAATCGCTCATACACATAGTACACAGAGATTTATACCGGAAATCCTCAACCGGGGAAAACCTTTCTTATATTCATTATCTTGAATTTCACCATTCACCATATAATATATGCAATGTTTTTAGGTATTCTGTAGATACCAAAACCCTAATCCCTTAATCCAGGATTAATTTAGAAAACCGCTAAAAATAGAAAAAATATGCTAACTTGACGCACCCACACACACACATGAAAATAATATAACATATACCCAAAATTCTCCCACGTGTTGTTTTATTTGCATCTAGGAGTCCACATGGTTATATAGTCAACAATCCAAGGCATCAATGCCCATTATTACTCTACACCAGGAGAAGTTTTCTGTGCTCACGGACATTGCAATAAATCTGCAACATTCTTCAAAGTGTCAACCTTTTCCAACAACACCTTATTTTCCTCAACCATGTCTCTCACAAAGTGATACTAAACATCAATATTCTTTGTCTTCGAATGATAAGCTGGGTTCTTTTCCAGGAATATTGCACTCTGACTATCACAATATAATCTCATTGCTTGTTGTACCAACCCAATACCTGAACAAAATCTTTGTAACCGTAATGCTTCCTTGCTTGCATGAGTGGCTTCCATGTATTCAACTTTTGTAGTTGAGAGTGCCACTATAGCCTGTCTTTTTCTCATCCAACTAATTGCTCCTCCAAATAGGTTAAACAAATACCCAATTGTAGATATTCTATGATCCAAATCTCCAGCCCAGTTTACATCAACAAAGCCATGTATGTCCACCACTTTGTCCAATCCTAGTTTTCCTTGGTAGCACAATCCATAATTGGTAGTGCCACGCAAATACCTGAAGACCCTCTTTACTATTGTCCAATTCTCCTTCCCTGGTTTTGACATATACCTGCTCAAAAATCCCACTGCATGTGCAATGTCCGGTCTAGTATAGACCATTTCATACATCAAACTGCCAACTGCACTGGCATATGCAACATGGGAAATGCCCTCTTCTTCTTCCTGTGTCTTGGGACACTGATCTGCAAATAACTTTATAGGAATAGGAACCTTGACTGGTTTACTTCTAGACTTTCATGTTCACACAATCTCTTTTAATTTCCATTCCCATAATGAATTTAGTAGCACTGAGATCCTTCATGTCAAATTTGGAGGATAGCTGTGATTTCACCTCCTTGGTAACATACATGTTATTTTCTACCAACAACATATCATCAACATACAACACTACATAAATGAAATGATTACAAACCTTCTTGGAATATACATAGTGGATCATCCCTGCTTCTCACAAATCCCAATCCAAGGATGTATGTGTCAAACTTTTGGTACCACGTCCTAGGTGATTTATTCATACCATATAGTGACTTCTCTAGCTTATAGACCAGCTCTTTCTTTCCCTTTACTACAAATCCTTTTGGTTGCTTCATGTAGATTTCTTCTTCCAGATCCCTGTGTAGGAATGTTGTCTTCACATCCATCTATTCCACTTCAAGATCAAAAGAAGTAACAATAGATAAAAGAAATCTAATAGGAGTTAACTTAGCAACAGGAGAAAAAATCTCACCAAAGTCAATTCCCTCTACCTGAGAATAACCTTTTTCTACTAATCGAGCTTTGTATTTCTCCACTTTTCCTTCTGCATTAAACTTCTTCTTAAACAACCATTTGTTACCAACAAATTTTCTTCCAGCTGGCAACCCAACTATATCCCATGCCTCATTCTTATACAAGGCATCCATTTCTTCAACCATGGCCTTCTTCCAGAGTTTACTATCCTCTGAATTCACTGCTTCCCTGATAGTTCTGGGATCATCATCAGTAATAGACAAAGAAAAATTTGAATGGAAATCAGGTGGACTATAACTTTTTGGTTTCCTTCTATCTCTCACTGATCTCCTCAATACTGGGGTATGAGGTTCTTCTTCTTCTTCTACATCCTCTTCTTCAGATGATTCATATTTTGCATCATCCAACTCAAGCTCTATTTTCTCAGGTTCGTCTTGCGTTGGTAGGAATTCTTGTTTGGACACATCTTTTACCTCTCTGAAAACAACATCTCAGTTGTAAACAGTCTTCTTGGTTTCTGGGTTCCAACGATTATAACCTTTCACACCATCTTTATAACCAATAAAGATACACTTTTCAGCCTTTTTATCCGACTTACTCCTATTTTCCTTTGGACCATGTACATAAGCATCACAACCAAACACTCTAAGATGTTGAAGAGAGGGTTTTTCTCCAGACCATACCTCGTGTGGATTTTTATCATCCAACATTGATGAAGGTGATCGATTGACTAGGTAACATGTTGTACCCACAGCCTCTGCCCATAAATCCTGTCCTAACTCGGCACCGTTGAGCATGCTCCTTGCTTTTTCCATTAGTGTCATTTTAATCCTTTCTGCAACTCCATTCTACTGAGAAACGTATGGAGTAGTATTCTGGATTGCTATACCACACTTCTTACAGAATTCTTTGAATTCATTTCCGCAGAATTCTCCACCATTATCTGTTCTCAAAACCTTTATTTTCTTCTCTGTCTTATTTTCTACCAGAGCCTTAAACTCTTTAAATTTATCAAATAACTCATACTTTTTTCTAAGAAAATAAATCCATGTGTACCTTGAGAAATCATCTATGAATGAAACATAATACACAGAATTACCTAGTGATGGAATAGGCACAGGTCCAAATGCATCACTATGTATCAATTCTAAGATCCCCTTTGCTCTTGTAGCACAAGATGGGAATATTAATCAATTATGTTTACCATATATGCAATGTTCACATAAATCAAAATCCAAAGTGCAATTAGACATACCTTCAACCATGCCTTTACCATGTAGTGTTCGAAGGCCCTTTTCTCTAATATGCCCCAGTCTTTGATGCCACAACATGGTCTTCTTTTCAGGAACGGTAATGGTATTGTCTCCTTCATTTATCTGGTTAGGGACAACAGAACTGTGCCACCCATTAGTATAAGTGCTTCCCAACAACTTGTAAATATTTCCACACCGAACTCCCCTGATCAACACTATTACTCCTTGTACCATCTTGCAAGTGTTTTTTCCAAATACAGTATCCACTCCTGCATCATCCAACTTGCTTATAGATATTAGGCTCCTAACAAGTTTTGGAATGTGTAGAACCCCAGGGAGAGTTCTAATCCTTCCATATTTTAGAAAAAAATCAACCCTTCCACGACCCATGATTTTGGTTGTCCAGTCATCTCCTAGGAATACATCACAACCATCGTATTTTTCATATTCAAAAAACCACTCCCTGTGAGGAGTCATATGGT
Source organism: Picea engelmannii (assembly GCA_009831015.1). NCBI lineage: Eukaryota > Viridiplantae > Streptophyta > Pinopsida > Pinales > Pinaceae > Picea > Picea engelmannii. The sequence goes on from ML783112.1 coordinate 171,246, forward strand.
ATGACACACTTGAGTCGATCAACCATACATAACGGTCTACATGTGTACTTGTAGATGTCAGTTAAACATCACCTCCTTATTCAATAGATGTTTTCACCTCTGTGGAAGAGGTACTATCAGATCCCTTTGGTTTATCAACCTTCTTAGACTTGCAATCTTTCTTATAATTCCCTTTTTTACCACACTTCTTGCATTTCCTTAAATATTTTCCTCGAGACTTATATCTACCTATAGATTTAGATCCCCCCCCCCCGAAGACTTACCAGGATTCATGTCTTGAGTATGACCTCTTACAAATAAATCATATGTGTTATGACCATCCATTCTTTTCTTCCTCATCTCTTCAAATAAAAAGGATGCAACTACATCCACATACTTCAATGTAGAATGAGTGGTACTACCAATTGCTACAACCAGATTATCCCAAGAGTATGACAAAGAACATAACAAAGTAATACACTTATCTTCTTCTACAATTGTAATATTAACAGAGACAAGTTGAGTTACCAGAGTATTAAAGGCATTTAGATGTTCTGTCACAGAATCTCCATCTTCAATCTTAATATGATACAAATTGTTTCAAAGAAACAACTGTTTACCAGGGACTTTGATTGATACAAATTCCCCAACTTATCCCATAGTTCCTTGGTTGTATATTCTCCCGAGTCATTCAACAACATTGAAATTGCCAGGTAGAGTTGAATAGTACTCCTTTCTCTTCTGTCCAACTTCTCCCAATATTCCCTCAACATAGCAGTAGGTGGTGTACTAGTAGGCTATGTACCAGTAGTCTGTGTGCTAGTAGAAAGTTTACCAATAGGTTATGTACCAGGATCCACAACGATCCCTTGTTCTTTGTCTACAAGAAGGTCCTCCATCTTGAGCTTCCATAGCTCAATTTTTTTTTTGTTGAACTTCTCTATATCAATTCTAGAAGAGCTCGCCATTCCTATTTCTACACTCGAATCTCCATTGCAAAATGTCCCACTAAACCCAAGTTTATCACAGACCCAAGATAAACTTGATCTATCAAGAGCGAGCCAAACCCTCAGCAACAAAGGCATCCCTCTAAAGCCAAAAACGAACTATGATACCACATGTAAGTTTTAAACATGTGAAGTAAAGAAATGCATATAGATTATTAAGTAAAACATAAATTAATCAATCACTCATACACATAGTACACAGAGATTTATACTAGAAACCCTCAACCAGGGAAAACCTTTATTATATTCATTATCTTGAATTTCACCATTCACCATACAATATATACAATGTTTTTAGGTATTCCGTAGATACATAAAACCTAATCCCTTAATCCAGGATTAATTTAGAAAACCACTAAAAATAGAAAAATCTGCTAACCTAATGCGCCCACACACACACATGCAAAGAATATAACATATACCCAACAAATACAATATTAAATAATACATTGTTAAAGTATTAATATGTTAATAAAGTAAAAATGCATTAAAACTAATTTATAACATTATTACATAAATACAAAACATTAATGTATTATAATTTTACATTAAAGCATCCATTCATTAACTCAATATTCATGAGTACATTAATTCAATTAATACAATAATCACTAATGAATTAGTATAATATGCTACATTAATAAAGTAATTCACTAAAAATACATTAATAAACTAATAATAGCAAGTATTATGACATTAAATCTTTTTCACATTATAATGATCTCGTTATGCTCTTCACATTGAGACGACAAATCTAAGTTCATCACATTGCGACGTATGACATATGTTTGTCACATTCCAACATTACTATGTTTGACAAATTGTGACATCCATTTATGTTCATCACATTGTGATGATAAGGCTACGTTCATCACATTGCGACGTCTGCATAGGTTCGTCACATTGTGACATGACTATGTTAGTGATGATAGGGTTGTGCTCGTGACATTGCAATGATAGGGCTATGTTCATCACATTGTGACACCTGTGTATGTTCCACACATTATGATGGCAAGGCCATGTTCATCACATTGTGACATCCATAGATGTTTTACACATTGTGACACTACAGCGGTCGTTAAGTTGTGAAATCTATTTATGCGATGAAAGGGCTATGTTAATCAGATCGCAACATATGCATATGTTTGTCACATTGTGACATTACTATGTTTATGATGATAGCTATATGTTCATCATATTGCGATGAAAAGGTTATGTTTTTAGAAATTTGATGTTCTTTTATGTTTGTCACATTTCCAGGACATGGATATGTTCATCACATTCCGACATATGTATATGTTTGTCACATTTCGACATTACTATGTTTGTGATGATAGATCTATGTTGAAATGTGATGTTCGTATAAGTTTGTCACATTGCGACGACATGGCTATGTTCACCACATTGAAATGTTTGTTTGTGTTTATCACATTGCGATGTTACTATGTTTGGTATATTGCGAGGTTATTATGTTTGACACATTTAAAAGTTTGGAAAAGTCTTTCATATTGAGACAATCGATATATGTGCATCACATTGTAACATCAGGAAATGTTCATCACATTGCGATAATAAAGCGATGTGCGACACATTTTGACATTTGTTTATGTTCGACAAATTAACACATGTTTGCCGCATGGCAATGTTGGTTTGTGTTCGACACGTTATGAAAAGGATGTTTTGGTGAAGATTTAAAAAAATAATCTAAGTGTTTCTTTTGTGAAAAACATATGAATGTTGAAGTGATGTGATATATTACATAAAATGAATCTTAGAATTATACTTGTTCTACATTCATTATATATAATCTTAAATCTAAATTAATTTAAAAGAATACATATAAAGTTTATACATATTCTATAATTTTAAGATATTAAGAAAAATATTTTAAATAATTTATTCAATATTCTATACTATATATATTATATATAATTATTTAAGTCTGTGATATACAACATGAATTTTATATATTCTATACTATATATTATATATAATCACTAAATTCCACGATATACAACATGGATTTCATAAAATTCAGAAACAATTAATATAAAATGACAACCCCAAATTTATTGTGATTCAATGAAATTATTATAAGGTTTGATTTAATTATCCAAAGGCTACATTATGAAATTAACATAATAAAATTGTTAGTGGTGACATGCACCTAAACAACAAATAAACACATCATTTATTAATATATTTATTATTAAACATATTTATTAAGATCTTTATTACTAAACATAATTTATTAATATCTTTATTATTAAAAACATCATTTTCATTTTATTAGAGATTAAAAAAAATAAAACTTAAAACAACTTTATTCAAACTTGAAAATCTCTTTTTACAAGCTTCTCTTTTTACAAGCTTTATTCATGAGAGTTTTACATTTATTGGTGAATTAGAAGTACCATGAAATTTGGCCAAAATGTTGAAGAACAACCCATGAGACCATTTAACTATGTTCAAACCCACCAACTTATTATTTAATGTTAACATTCCATTCAATTCTTATTTAATGTTAACATTTCATTCAACTCAATTAGCAAGATATTTAAGTTTTTATCAGACCATTATTAACTATATTTTGAGATCTGTGTGTCCCATGAATATACTTTGTTCAAGCGAAACCACATTTATATGTAGTATTTTTCTAAATGTTTTTTATAATTAATTTAATTAATTTTTATAATCAACAATATTATTTAATGTATTTTGTTATTTTATAATTATAGAATTTAATTATAGAATAAATAAATATTACACATTTCTTAACAATGTATTGGTATTTCAAGCATCTCAACAACATTAAATACACTCTACAATGCAACAATGACAATGACATTAAATGCCCTTTACAATGATGTATACTTATCCTTACACAGGAACAACCCTAAATATGAATTTACACTCTACAATGCAACAATGACAATGACATTAAATGCCCTTTACAATGATGTATAATTATCCTTACACTGCAACAACCCTAAATATGGATTTAATATTGTTGCTATTGAGGTAACTAAAATATTAAAAAAATTACCCCATGCACACCAAGGTATGGTATGATTTGAGGGCATTCTAGATAATGCAAGGGAAATTTGTTTATATTGTAATGGATTATTTGGACCATACTAATCACACAAATGTCATAAATAAATATTTCATAAAAGATAAAAAGGTAGTTGAATATTATTTTATTTTGAATTTTTAAAAATATTATTATTAGAATAAAAGAAAACAACTCTTGAGATTATAATTTTGAACTAAGAATAGGAATAGGAATAGGAACCTTGACTGGTTTACTTCCATGCATATTAAACCTCTGTAATATCGTCTCAACATATTTTCTCTAATTCAACCAGAGTTTCAAGTTCACACAATCTCTTTTAATTTCTATTCCCATAATGAATTTAGTAGCACTGAGATCCTTCATGTCAAATTTGGAGGATAGTTGTGATTTCACCTCCTTGATAACATACATGTTATTTCCTACCAAAAACATGTCATCAACATACAACACTACATAAATGAAATGATTACAAACCTTCTTGGAATATACACAGTGATCATCCCTGCTTCTCACAAATCTCAATCCAAGGATGTATGTGTCAAACTTTTGGTACCACATCCTAGGTGATTTCTTCATACCATATAGTGACTTCTTTAGCTTACAGACCAACTCTTTCTTTCCCTTTACCACAAATCCTTTTGGTTGCTTCATGTATATTTCTTCTTCTAGATCCCCGTGTAGGAATGTTGTCTTCACATCCATCTATTCCACTTCAAGATCAAAAGCAATAAGAATAGATAAAAGAAATCTAATAGAAGTTAACTTAGCAATAGGATAAAAAATCTCACCAAAGTCAATTCCCTCTACCTGAGATTAACCTTTTTATACTAATCGAGCTTTGTATTTATGCACTTTTCCTTCTGCATTAAACTTCTTCTTAAACAACCATTTGTTACCAACAAATTTTCTTCCAGCTGGCAACTCAACTATATCACATGCCTCATTCTTATACAAGGAATCCATTTCTTCAACCATGGCCTTCTTCCAGAGTTTACTATCCTCTGAATTCACTACTTCCCTGACAGTTCTGGGATCATCATCAGTAATAGATAAAGAAAAATTGGAATGGAAATCAGGTGGACTATAAATTTCTGGTTTCCTTCTATCTCTCACTGATCTCCTCAATACTGGGGTATGAGGTTCTTCTTCTTCTTCTGCATCCTCTTCTTCAGATCATTCAGATTTTGCATCATCCAACTCAAGCTCTATTTTCTCAGGTTCGTCTTGCGTTGGTAGGAATTCTTGTTTGGACACATCTTTTACCTCTCTGAAAACAACATCTCAGTTTTAAACAGTCTTCTTGGTTTCTGGGTTCCAAAGCTTATAACCTTTCACACCATCTTTATAACCAATAAAGATACACTTTTCATCCTTTTTATCCAGTTTACTCCTATTTTCCTTTGGAGCATGTACATAAGCATCACAACCAAACACTATAAGATGTTGAAGAGAGGGTTTCTCTCCAGACCATACCTTGTGTGGAGTTTTATCATCCAACATTGATGAAGGTGATCGATTGACCAGGTAACATGTTGTACCCTAAACCTCTGCCCATAAATCCTGTCCTAACTCGACACCGTTGAGCATGCTCCTTGCTTTTTCCATTAGTGTCATTTTCATCCTTTTTGCAAATCCATTCTACTGAGGAATGTATGGAGTAGTATTCTGGCTTGCTATACCACACTTCTTACAGAATTCTTCGAATTCATTTCTGCAGAATTCTCCACCATTATCTACTCTCAATACCTTTATTTTCTTCTCTGTCAGATTTTCTACCAGAGCCTTAAACTCTTTAAATTTATCAAATACCTCATACTTTTTTCTAAGAAAATATATCCATGTGTACCTTGAGAAATCATCTATGAATGAAATATAATACACAGAATTACCTAGTGATGGAATAGGCACAGGTCCAAACACATCACTATGTATCAATTCTAAGATCCGCTTTTCTCTTGTAGCACAACATGGGAATCTTACTCAATTCTATTTACCATATATGCAATGTTCATAGAAATCAAAATCCAAAGTGCAATTAGACATACCTTCAACCATGCCTCTACCATGTAGTGCTTGAAGGCCCTTTTCTCTAATATGCCCCAGTCTTTGATGCCATAACATGGTCTTCTTTTCAGGAACGGTACTAGTATTGTCTCCTTCATTTATCTACTTAGGGACAATAGAAATGTTACACCCATTGGTATAAGTGCTTCCCAACAACTTGTAAAGACTTCCACACCGAACTCCCCTGATCAACACTATTTCTCCTCGTACCATCTTGCAAGTGTTTTTTCCAAATACAGTATCCACTCCTACATCATCCAACTTTCTTACAGATATTAGGCTCCTAGCAAGTTTTGGAATGTGTAGAACCCCAGGGAGAGTTCTAATCCTTCCATATTTTAGTAACAACTTAACCCTTCCACATCCCATGATTTTGGTTGTCGAGTCATCTCCTAGGAATGCATCACCACCATCATATTTTTCATATTCAAAGAACCACTCCCTGTGAGGAGTCATATGGTATGACACACCTGAGTCGATCAACCATACATAACGGTCTAAATGTGTGCCTGTAGATACCAGGTAAACATCACCTCCTTCTTCAATAGATGTTTTCACCTCTGTGGAAGAGGTACTATTAGATCCCTTTGGTTTATCAACCTTCTTAGACTTGCAATCTTTCTTATAATGCCCTGTTTTACCACACTTCTTGCATTTCCTTAAATATTTTCCTCGAGACTTATATCTACCTATATATTTAGATCCCCCCCCCGAAGAATTACCAGGATTCATGTATTGAGTATGACCTCTTACAAATAAAACATATGTGCTATGACCATCCATTATTTTCTTCCTCTTGTCTTCAAATAACAAGGATGCAACTACGTCCACATACTTCAATGTAGAATAAGTGGTACTACCAATTTCTACAACCAGATTATCCCAAGAGTCTCACAAAGAACATAACAAAGTAATACACTTATCTTCTTCTACAATTGTAATATTAACAGAGACAAGTTGACTTACCAAAGTATTAAAGGCATTTAGATGTTCTGTCACAGAATCTCCATCTTCCATCTTAATATGATACAACTTGTTTCAAAGAAACAAGTTGTTTACCGGGGACCTTGATTGATACAAATTCCCCAACTTATCCCATAGTTCCTTGGCTGTATATTCTCCCGAGTCATTCAACAACACTGAATCTGCCAGGTAGAGTCGAATAGTACTCCTTTCTTTTCTGTCCAACTTCTCCCAATCTTCCTTCGACATACCAGTAGGTGGTGTACTAGTAGGCTATGTACAAGTAGTCTGTGTGCTAGTAGACAATGTACCAGTAGATTTTGTACCAGGATCCACAACGATCCCTTTTTCTTTGTCTACAAGAAGGTCCTCCATCTTGAGCTTCTATAGCTCAAAGTTTTTGTTGTTGAACTTCTCTATCTCAATTCTAGAAGAGCTCGCCATTCCACTTTCTACACTCAAATCTCCATTGCAAAATGTCCCACTAAACCCAGGTTTATCATAGACCTAAGATAAACTTGATCTATCAAGACCGACCCAAACCCTCAGCAACAAAGGCATCCCTTTGATGCCAAAAACGAACTATGATACCACATGTAAGTTTTAAACATGTGAAGTAAAGAAATGCATATAGATTCTTAAGTAAAACATAAATTAATCAATCACTCATACACATAGTACACAGAGATTTATACTGGAAACCCTCAACCAGGGAAAACCTTTGTTATATTCATTATCTTGAATTTCACCATTCACCATACAATATATACAATGTTTTTAGGTATTCCGTAGATACCAAAACCCTAATCCCTTAATCTGGGATTAATTTAGAAAACCACTAAAAATAGAAAAATATGCTAACCTGATGCACCCACACACACACATGGAAAGAATATAACATATACCCAACAAATACAATATTAAATAATACATTGTTAAAGTATTAATATGTTAATAAAGTAAAAATGCATTAAAACTAATTTATAACATTATTACATAAATACAAAACATTAATGTATTATAATTTTACATTAAAGAATCCATTCATTAACTCAATATTCATGAGTACATTAATTCAATTAATACAATAATCATTAATGAATTAGTATAATATGCTACATTAATAAAGTAATGCACTAAAAATACATTAATAAACTAATAATAGCAAGTATTATGACATTAAATCTTTGTCACATTATAATGATATGGCTATGCTCATCACATTGAGACAACAAAGCTAAGTTCATCACATTGCGACGTACGACATATGTTTGTCACATTCCAACATTACTATGTTTGACAAATTGCGACATCCCTTTATGTTCATCACATTGTGATGATAAGGCCATGTTCATCACATTGCGACGTCTGCATATGTTCGTCACATTATGACATGACTATGTTAGTGATGATAGGGTTGTGCTCGTGACATTGCAATGACAGGGCTATGTTCATCACATTGTGACACATGTGTATGCTCCACACATTATKATGGCAAGGCTATGTTCATCACATTGTGACATCCATATATGTTTGTCACATTGTGACATTACTGCGGTCATTAAGTTGTGAAATCTATTTATGCGATGAAAGGGCCATGTTAATCAGATTGCAACATATGCAAATGTTTGTCACATTGCAACATTACTATGTTTATGATGATAGCTATATGTTCATTACATTGCGATGAAAAGGCTATGTTTGTAGAAATGTGATGTTCTTTTATGTTTGTCACTTTGCCACGACACGGATATGTTCATCACATTCCAACATATGTATATGTTTGTCACATTTCAACATTACTATGTTTGTGATGATAGGTCTATGTTTGTCACATTACTATGTTTGTGATGATAGGTCTATGTTGAAATGTGATGTTCATATAAGTTTGTCACATTGTGACGACATGGCTATGTTAATCACATTGAAATGTTTGTATGTGTTTATTACATCGCGATGTTACTATGTTTGGTATATTGCGAGGTTACTATGTTTGACACATTTCAAAGTTTGGAAAAGTCTTTCATATTGCGACAATTGATATATGTGCATCACATTGCAACGTCAGGAAATGTTCATCACATTGCGATAACAAAGCGACGTGGGACACATTTCGACATTTGTTTATGTTCGACAAATTAACACATGTTTGTCGCATGACAATGTTGGTTTGTGTTCGACACGTTATGAAAATGATGTTTTGGTGAAGATTTTAAAAAATAATCTAATTGTTTCTTTTGTGAAAAACATATGAATGTTGAAGTGATGAGATATATTACATAAAATGAATCTTAGAATTATAATTGTTCTACATTCATTACATATAATCTTAAATCTAAATTAATTTAAAAGAATACATATAAACTTTATACATATTCTATAATTTTAAGATATTAAGAAAAATATTTTAAATATTTTATTCAATATTCTATACTATATATATATTACATATAATTATTTAAGTCAACAATATTATTTAATGTATTTTGTTATTTTATAATTATATAAATTAATTATAGAATAAATAAATATTACACATTTCTTAACAATGTATTAGTATTTCAAACATCTCAACAACAATAAATACACTCTACAATGGAACAATGACAATGGCATTAAATTCCCTTTACAATGATGTATACTTATCTTACACAAAACAACCCTAAATATGAATTTACACTCTACAATGAAAGAATGACAATGACGTTAAATGCCCTTTACAATGATGTATACTTATCCTTACACTGCAACAACCCTAAATATGGATTTAATATTGTTTCTATTGAGGTAACTAAAATATTAAAAAAATTACCCCATGCGCACCAAGGTATGGTATGATTTGAGGGCATTTTGGATAATGCAAGGGAATTTTTTTTATATTGTAATGGATTATTTGGACCATACTAATCACACAAATGTCATAAATAAAGATTTAATAAAAGATAAAAAGGTAGTTGAATATTATTTTATTTTGAATTTTTAAAAATATTATTAGTAGAATAAAAGAAAACAACTCTTGAGATTATAATTTTGAACTAAGAATAGGAATAGGAACCTTGACTAGTTTACTTCCATGCATATTAAACCTCTGTAATATCATCTCAACATATTTTCTCTGATTCAACAAGAGTTTCATGTTCGCACAATCTCTTTTAATTTCCATTCCCATAATGAATTTAGTAGCACTGAGATCCTTCATGTCAAATTTGGAGGATAGCTGTGATTTCACCTCCTTGATAACATACATGTTATTTACTACCAACAACATGTCATCAACATACAACACTACATAAATGAAATGATTACAAACCTTCTTGGAATATACACAATGATCATACCTACTTCTCACAAATCCCAATCCAAGGATGTATGTGTCAAACTTTTGGTACCACATCCTAGGTGATTTCTTCATACCATATAGTGACTTCTTTAGCTTACATAACAACTCTTTCTTTCCCTTTACTACAAATCCTTTTGGTTGCTTCATGTAGATTTCTTCTTCCAGATCCCCGTGTAGGAATGTTGTCTTCACATCCATCTATTCCACTTCAAGATCAAAAGAAGTAACAATAGATAAAAGAAATCTAATAGAAGTTAACTTAGAAACAAGAGAAAAAATCTCACCAAATTCAATTCCATCTACCTGAGAATAAATTTTTTCTACTAATCGAGCTTTGTATTTCTCCACTTTTCCTTCTACATTAAACTTCTTCTTAAACAACCATTTGTTACCAACAAATTTTCTTCTAGCTGGCAACTCAACTATATCCCATGCCTCAATCTTATACAACGCATCCATTTCTTCAACCATGGCCTTCTTCCAGAGTTTATTATCCTCTGAATTCATTGCTTCCCTAACAGTTCTGGGATAATATCAGTAATAGATAAACCAAAATTGGAATGGAAATCAGGTGGACTATAACTTTCTGGTTTCCTTCTATCTCTCACTGATCTCCTATATACTGGGGTATGAGGTTCTTCTTCTTCTTCTACATCCTCTTCTTCAGATGATTCAGATTTTGCATCATCCAACTCAAGCTCAATTTTCTCAGGTTAGTCTTGCGTTGGTAGGAATTCTTGTTTGGACACATATTTTACCTCTCTGAAAACAACATCTCAGTTGTAAACAATCTTCTTGGTTTCTGGGTTCCAAAGCTTATAACCTTTCACACCATCTTTATAACCAATAAATATACACTTTTCAGCCTTTTTATCCAACTTACTCCTATTTTCCTTTGGAACATGTACATAAGCATCACAATCAAACACTCTAAGATGTTGAAGAGAGGGTTTGTGTCCATACCATACCTCGTGTGGAGTTTTATCATCCAACATTGATGAAGGTGATCAATTGACCAGGTAACATGTTGTACCCACAGCCTATGCCCATAAATCCTATCCTAACTCAACACCGTTGAGCATGCTCCTTGGTTTTTCCATTAGTGTCATTTTCATCCTTTTTGCAACTCCATTCTAGTAAGGAATGTATGGAGTAGTATTCTATCTTGCTATACCACACTTCTTACAAAATTCTTCAAATTCATTTCCACAGAATTATCCACCATTATCTGTTCTCAATACCTTTATTTTCTTCTCTGTCTAATTTTCTACCAGAGCCTTAAACTCTTTAAATTTATCAAATACCTCATTCTTTTTTCTAAGAAAATAAATCCATGTGTACCTTGAGAAATCATCTATGGATGAAACATAATACACAAAATTACCTAGTGATGGAATAGGCACAGGTCTAAACACATCACTGTGTATCAATTCTAAGATCCCCTTTGCTCTTGTAGCACAAGATGGGAATCTTACTCAATTCTATTTACCATATATGAAATGGTCACAGAAATCAAAATCCAAAGTGCAATTAAACATAAATTCAACCATGCCTTTACCATGTAGTGTTTGAAGGCCCTTTTCTCTAATATGCCCCAGTCTTTGATGCCACAACATGGTCTTCTTTTTAGGAATGGTAATGGTATTGTCTCCTTCATTTATCTGCTCAGGGAAGATAGAATTGTTACACCCATTAGTATAAGTGCTTCCCAACAACTTGTAAAGAGTTCCACACCGAACTCCCCTGATCAACACTATTTCTCCTCGTACCATCTTGCAAGTGTTTTTTCCAAATACAGTATCCACTCCCGCATCATCCAACTTGCTTACATATATTAGGCTCCTAGCAAGTTTTGGAATGTGTAGAACTCCAGGGAGAGTTCTAATCCTTCCATCTTTTAGCAACAATTTAACCCTTCCACGTCCCATCATTTTGGTTTTCGAGTCATCTCCTAGGAATACATCACCACCATCGTATTTTTCATATTCAAAGAACCACTCCCTGTGAGGAGTCATATGGTATGACACACCTGAGTTGATCAACCATGCATAACAGTCTACATGTGTACCTGTAGATGCCAGGTAAACATCACCTCCTTCTTCAATAGATGTTTTCACCTGTGTTGAAGAGGTACTATCAGATCCCTTTGGTTTATCAGCCTTCTTAGACTTGAAATCTTTCTTATAATGCCCCGTTTTACCACACTTCTTACATTTCCTTAAAGGTTTTCCTCGAGACTTATATCTTCCTATAGATTTAGATCCCCCCCCCGGAAGACATACCAGGATTCATGTCTTGAGTACGAACTCTTACAAATAAAGCATATGTGATATGACCATCCATTCTTTTTTGCCTCATCTCTTCAAATAACAAGGATGCAAGTACATCCACATACTTCAATGTAGAATGAGTGGTACTACCAATTGCTACAACCAGATTATCCCAAGAGTCTGACAAAGAACATAACAAAGTAATACACTTATCTTCTTCTACAATTGTAATATTAACAGAGACAAGTTGAGTTACCAGAGTATTAAAGGCATTTAGATGTTCTGTCACAGAATCTCCATCTTCCATCTTAATATGATACAACTTGTTTCAAAGAAACAACTTGTTTACTAGGGACTTTGATTGATACAAATTCCCCAACTTATCCCATAGTTCCTTGGCTGTAGATTCTCCTGAGTCATTCAAAAACACTGAATCTGCCAGGTAGAGTCGAATAGTACTCCTTTCTCTTCTGTCCAACTTCTTCCAATCTTCCTTAGACATACCAGTAGGTGGTGTACTAGTAGGCTATGTACCAGTAGTCTGTGTGCTAGTATACAGTGTACCAGTAGGTTTTGTACCAGGATCCACAACGATCCCTTGTTCTTTGTCTACAAGAAGGTCCTCCATCTTGAGCTTCCATAGCTCAAATTTTTTGTTGTTGAACTTCTCTATCTCAATTCTAGAAGAGCTCGCCATTCCTCTTTCTACACTCAAATCTCCATTGCAAAATGTCCCACTAAACCCAGGTTTATCACAGACCCAAGATAAACTTGATCTATCAAGACCGAGCCAAACCCTCAGCAACAAAGGCATCCCTTTGAATCCATAAACGAACTATGATACCACATGTAAGTTTCAAACATGTGAAGTAAAGAAATGCATATAGATTCTTAAGTAAAACATAAATTAATCAATCACTCATACACATAGTACATAGAGATTTATACTGGAAACCCTCAACCAGGGAAAACCTTTATTATATTCATTATCTTGAATTTCACCATTCACCATAAAATATGTACAATGTTTTTAGGTATTACGTAGATACCAAAACCCTAATCCCTTAATCCAGGATTAATTTAGAAAACCACTAAAAATAGAAAAATCTGCTAACCTGATGCGCCCACACACACACATGCAAAGAATATAACATATACCCAACAAATACAATATTAAATAATACATTGTTAAAGTATTAATATGTTAATAAAGTAAAAATACATTAAAACTAATTTATAACATTATTACATAAATACAAAACATTAATGTATTATAATTTTACATTAAAGCATCCATTCATTAACTCAATATTCATGAGTACATTAATTCAATTAATAGAATAATCATTAATGAATTAGTAGAATATGCTACATTAATAAAGTAATGCACTAAAAATACATTAATAAACTAATAATAGCAAGTATTATTACATTAAATCTTTGTCACATTATAATGATATGGCTATGCTCATCACATTGAGACGACAAAGCTAAGTTCATCACATTGCGACATACGACATATGTTTGTCACATTCCAACATTACTATGTTTGACAAATTGTGACATCCATTTATGTTCATCACATTGCGACGTCTGCATATGTTCATCACATTGTGACATGACTATGTTAGTGATGATAGGGTTTTGCTCATGACATTGCAATGATAGGGCTATGTTCATCACATTGTGACACCTGTGTATGTTCCACACATTATGATGGCAAGGCTATGTTCATCACATCGTGACATCCATATATGTTTGTCACATTGTGACATTACTGCGGTTGTTAAGTTGTGAAATCTATTTATGCGACGAAAGGGCTATGTTAATCAGATCGCAACATATGCATATGTTTGTCACATTGCGACATTACTATGTTTATGATGATAGCTATATGTTCATCACATTGTGATGAAAAGGCTATGTTTGTAGAAATGTGATGTTCTTTTATGTTTGTCACATTTCCAGGACATGGATATGTTCATTACATTCCGACATATGTATATGTTTGTCACATTTCGACATTACTATGTTTGTGATGATAGGTCTATGTTTGTCACATTACTATGTTTGTGATGACAGGTCTATGTCGAAATGTGATGTTCGTATAAGTTTGTCACATTGCGACGACATGGCTATGTTCATCACATTGAAATGTTTGTATGTGTTTATCACATCGCTATGTTACTAGGTTTGGTATATTGCGAGGTTACTATGTTTGACACATTTCGAAGTTTGGAAAAGTCTTTCATATTGCGACAATCGATATATGTGCATCACATTGCAACATCAGGAAATGTTCATCCCATTGTGACAATAAAGCGATGTGGGACACATTTTGACATTTGTTTATGTTCGACAAATTAACACATGTTTGTCGCATGGCAATGTTGGTTTGTGTTCGACATGTTATGAAAAGGATGTTTTGGTGAAAATTTAAAAAAATAATCTAAGTGTTTCTTTTGTGAAAAACATATGAATGTTGAAGTGATGTGATATATTAAATAAAATGAATCTTAGAATTATACCTTTTCTACATTCATTACATATAATCTTAAATCTAAATTAATTTAAAAGAATACATATAAACTTTATACATATTCTATAATTTTAAGATATTAAGAAAAATATTTTAAATAATTTATTCAATATTCTATACTATATATATTATATATAATTATTTAAGTCCATCATATACAACATGAATTTCATATATTCTATACTATATATTATATATAATCACTAAATTCCACGATATACAACATGAATTTCATAAAATTCAGAAACAATTAGTATAAAATGACAACCCCAAATTTATTGTGATTCAATGAAATTGTTATGAGGTTTGATTTAATTATCCAAGGGCTACATTATGAAATTAACATAATAAAATTTTTAGTAGTGACATACACCTAAACAACAAATAAACACATCATTTATTAATATATTTATTATTAAACATATTTATTAAAATCTTTATTACTAAACATAATTTATTAATATCTTTATTATTAAAAACATCATTTTCATTTTATTAGAGTTTAAAAAAAATAAAACTTAAAATAGTTTTATTCAAACTTGAAAATCTCTTTTTACAAGCTTTATTCATGAGAGTTTTACATTTATTGGTGAATTAGAAGTACCATGAAATTTGGCCAAAATGTTGAAGAACAACCCATGAGACCATTTAACTATGTTCAAACCCACCAGCTTATTATTTAATGTTAACATTCCATTCAATTCTTATTTAATGTTAACATTTCATTCAATTCAATTAGAAAGATATTTAAGTTTTTATCAAACCATTATTACCTATATTTTGAGATCTGTGTGTTTCATGAATATACTTTGTTCAAGCTAAACCACATTTATATGTAGTATTGTTCTAAATGTTTTTTATAATTAATTTAATTAATTTTTATAATCAACAATATTATTTAATGTATTTTGTTATTTTATAATTAAAGAATTTAATTAAAGAATAAATAAATATTACACATTTCTTAACAATGTATTATTATTTCAAAAATCTCAATAACATTAAATACACTCTACAATGCAACAATGACAATGACATTAAATGCCCTTTACAATGATGTATACTTATCCTTACACAACAACAACCCTAAATATGAATTTACACTCTACAATGCAACAATGACAATGACATTAAATGCCCTTTACAATGATGTATACTTATCCTTACACTGCAACAACCCTAAATATGGATTTAATATTGTTGCTATTGAGGTAACTAAAATATTAAAAAAATTACCCCATGCGCACCAAGGTATGGTATGATTTGAGGGCATTATGGATAATGCAAGGGAATTTTTTTTATATTGTAATGGATTATTTGGACCATACTAATCACACAAATGTCATAAATAAATATTTAATAAAAGATAAAAAGGTAGTTGAATATTATTTTATTTTGAATTTTAAAAAATATTATTATAATTTTGAACTAAGATGATACACTATTAACTTCTACATCAAATACTTTGTTTATATAAAATCATTCCTCAGAAATTTCGAATAAAAGTGACCTTTCTCTTCTTGTGATTCTAAACATGGAAAAATAAACCATTTCCTACAAAACCTTACCACACATTTACAACAATCGCTCCAATGTTGGATGTCGATAGAAATAAAGATAGAATGCTCCAATGTTAGATATTGACACAAGTTATTTGGTATACCATGCACAGTGACTCAGAAGAAAGCATCACACTAAATGAAATAAGAATGGCATTTCCCTTCTTATGTGGCCATAATACCATTTAGTTCATGCATCATTCTCCGATGGGAATCTCACTGTCATCCTACCAATTGGTAACAGGAAAAGGAAAAGTTGGGAAAGGTTGGATCGTGCTTGATCAGTTTACTTGAGATGCCGAAAATGAGTAAGCTGTCACCACGAGTGGGCTAGGGTTGTTGATGGAAAATATCGCCATAACAACAACCTTGCAAGTTGATATTGTGGCAGAGCTATTCGGGACGGTGTATGGGAGGAGGGATTTACGAACATATTTAATATGCTATGTTGAGGGATAAAAAAATACATAGCCTCATGATTCGACAACAACACCTAATAAGACAAATCCAATAAATAGGGATTTAATAAAAAATCAAATCCAATGAAGTTCAAAAGTGGACTCGAGCAGGGCAGAGTGCTCCAAAATTACATTTTGAAATTTGGTTATCTCATTGCCCCATGCCTAATCAGTCCTTTCTTTCATCCTCTTCCAAGAAGAAATCACCATGCCAAAGGAAATCAAAATAGAACCGATCCATCCCTTCCTGTGTGGAAAGAATGCAATTCCTGCAAGCAACATACCAACAACACAACTATAATAAACAATGGTTCAATTAAAAAATAAAATCTAATGGGATATTTTTTTAAAGTTCAGATCGAGCGTTCCTTCCCATGCTGAATAGAAAACAAGGTAGAGCAGCAACATTATGGTAGTAAATATACCAACACTTCTGCAAACTTTAATGTACGACATTTTTTAATTGCTTGAACTTGCAAGTAGCGTAAGCAGTTTTTGCCTCATAAACTTGGCTCATGACCTGTAAAACAGATACACTCATGCAATTCTTCCCTTGTAGCTCAAAGTTACTCAACATAGCTCACCCCTCTCCCAATCATCCCACCAATAGTAGCTGTAGGAATATGATGAGATTGCAAAAATACAGCTATAACATCAAACCCCAGAAAATAAATCGAATCGTAGGCCAAACGTGGTCATGTTTCACACCCTAATTGATTGGTATGCCAAACGTGGCCATGTTTCACACCCTACAAAAACTAACGCCCACCGCCAATATGATACGTGTAATCAGTTTGAGGTCATGCCCCCTAATCATCCAAACGTGTCAATAAAATATTGCATAGATATTAATCTTTGTTAATTATCTTAACATGGCAATCATATAGCCTTACAGTAATTTTTTAATATGATTAGGTAAATGTGAAAAAGCAAACATATTAATGGATGCATTCATAAATGCACGGAAGTTATTAACAATAAATCTTATTCATTGATTTGGAGCGACGACGAAGAATATGCCAACATCTTTAATTGTTGACCACAAGATTGGAATTTGTAATTAAAAGGATGATTAAACCATCAATTCCAATATGGAAGACCCCAATCAACCTAATAAATAACATGATTGATGTAAAAAAACCTTCTTAGAATTTGAAAAAACTTAAAAAAAAAACCATTGAAATTGTCCCAAATACTAAAAGAGAACAATGCCAAAGTCCCTTATTATCCTCATGGTGAGATTCAAGTTCTACTATGATGAAAAAAACTTGCCTCACCATCCTATAAAAGATGAAAATGGGGGCAATGGAAAGGATTTAAATTTTTTTTTTTTTTTTCAATAAATAAAACAACGCATGTTTGTTTTTTCAATAAATAAAAGAATGTATGTGCATGTACATGTTAGTATCTTATGTGATGCCTATATAACACTCGGAAAGTATTTGGAATTATTTAAAAATAATAAACCCACATTTCAATATTACATACAAGATTTATGTTATTGCCAAAATTCTCCATTATCACTTTTGAAATCATCGTCTTCTTTTTTTTTAAATAAAAAAAGTGGAACATGCTATATTAGATTAAAAAAAACTTTGACCAAATATATAGTGGTATAGGTCTAAGGAACCAAAAATGCTGCCGATTACCAGAAACCAGCATAGGTGGAGAGAAACTAGTAGTAGCATGATAAAACAGGAAGGAAAGTAGCATCTATCCTGCTCGAAGGAAACCAGGATAGATGTCTATAGTCCAAATGCACATAAAACAATAACACAATAAGACTAAGAACCAAGAGAGCATAAAAACCTAGGTACCCAGCGACCTGTCGCCCTCACTAGTCTGCCACGTGGACCCAGCCCGGATGGAAAATGCCTGTGCACAGAGGGGGCACTTCCGCTGAGCTGGAACATTGGAATATGCATCGAGGAGCAAGTCCAGGCACTGGCCCATGAGAAGGGCCCTATGCTCCAGGTCTGACATGTGGCCTCGAAGGTCGAACACCAGAGCCAGGTGCTCTGCACAGAGGAGAGATCCATGCATACCTCCACCCACGTCACTGAAGGGAAGATTCCTCGAATCCATTGTCGCTCCAATTCCAGCATCAAAATCCCTCTGCTCTGCATCATCCTCTGCAACCTTCCTCTCTACTCCAGTTACCTGCGTGTCATGGCTGGTGGGATTGTTGTCGCCCGACCAATGGATTTATTCAACAATGCAGTCGGGGATATCGTCTTCCTGTGCCAAATTGGGTCTGCTATCCTCCCGATGAGTCGCCTCAATGGCGTGGGGCTCATCTACAGTCGACAGGTCCTCCATGAACGGGTCTTCCACCACGAAACAGGTGGGAAACACATCCTTAGCCCCAGCCTCCTGCCGGTCTTCCAGCATAATTGCCTTGGCTTCTCTACTACAGCCAGCTCCCGACTCAGCAATGGTGGTGAGCAGTGCCAATTTCTCAACCCGAGCTTTCTTCC
>ML783112.1:194092-212368 GCA_009831015.1 Picea engelmannii
AATGCCTAGAAGTCTTGAGAGGTGAGCCTGAACCGAGGCTGGCGTGTTGAAAAAATAAAGTTTTGACTTATCCAGGTTAAGCAGCATGCCTGAGGCATCCGAGAATTCAGAGAGGATTGAGTTGAGCTTGGTGGCTTCTCTAACTGTGGGGGTGTTCATGAGGAGGGTATCATCGAAAAACTGGCTATGCGAGGGCGTCGGGTGAAGGTTGTGGAGTGGCATCCCAATAAGTGAGCCTTCAAGGACCGCTGCTTTGAGATAGCGACCTAAGCCCTCTGCCATGATTACAAAAAGGAAAGGAGAAAGAGGATATCCTTGCATGATACCCTTAGTGGAGAGAAAAGGTCGAGAGGGTGTGCCGTTAACAAGAATTGAAAAGAAGGGAGAAGAAGTGAGCTTGAGAATCCAATCGACCCAGTGATTGGATAAGCCAAAGGATTCCAGAACCGACCGCAAATATTGCCAGCTTAATCTATCAAAATCTTTTGAGAGATCAAATTTGATAAGCATACCTGGTATTTTGCTCATATTTAGGGAGTGGATTACTTCATTGGCCAGTATGACTTTGTCCATGATTTTCCTACCCTCCACATAGCCATATTGCTCATTAGAGATGATAAATGGCAGGAGCGGTTTGAGACGATTGGCAATAACCTTTGTGATTATTTTATAAATGACATTACAAAGGGATATTGGTATGAACTGCTTCGGGTGAGTGGCACGTTCCTCCTTGGGGATGAGAGTGATAAAGGTTGCGTTTAAAGCGGAGAGGACTTGACCAGATGTTCTGGATTCTTCTACTGCCAGCCAGACATCTTCCTTGATCATGTCCTAGCAATAGTGGAAGAAATCCGTTTTGAAACCATCAGGGCCTGGTGCCTTGCCAGGGGGCATGTCCTTTACTGTTGAATCCACTTCAGACTAAGTAATAGGAATTATCAGTGCTCTATTCTGCTCAGAGTTAATCAGCTTGGGTATGTGTTGGGTGACTTTTTGGATGGCCTCCTCCCTGTTTGTATTGGTCTCTGTGAGGATATCTTGATAGAAGGAGTTAAGTGCTTACGCTATTTGGTCATGATCTCTTATCGGGGTGCCTTGATCATCCTCCAACTGGGTGATGTGATTGATGTATCTACGGTGTGTCATCGCCCTGTGGAAGAATTTTGTGTTGCGCTCCCCTTCTTTAAGCCATTGGACCCTAGATTTTTGCCTCCATAGGATCTCTTCTTGTTCTTTGCAGGCCTCTAAGTCTGCCATTAGTTTTTCCTCTTCCCACGCCAGGTTCTAAGTTCGGCTCCCTCCTATGAAAGTTCGTTGAAGTTCTTCTAGTTGACCCTCAATTTCCTGCTTCCTGAGGAGAATGTTTCCAAAGTTGGATTTGTTCCATCTTTTTAGATGCAGTTTGAAGTTCTTGAGGCACTGTTGGAACTTGTACATATGAGTGCCATGATCAATTTCTACCTGGGCCCACCAAGTGTGTGCTAGCTAGTGAAATTTTGGGTGAGTAAGCCAGAACTTTTCAAATCAGAAGGGATAGGGCCTAGGGGGGAATCCCCGGTCCAGACAGAAGACTATGGGCCAGTGGTCCGACCCTGATTTTGGTACAATATTTTCTTCCATTGCCTGGTCTCTTTCAAGGAGGGTTTCGGTCACTAGAAAGCGATCCAGCCTACTGGCCACATGCTGGTGACCTGTTCTTTTATTGGACCAGGTAAAGATTCCATTCCGGGTTTCCATGTCAACCATATTTAATTTCTCTATTAGGGTTTTGAACTTACCACTATCCTTCTCCAGCCGTTTTGTTCCTCCAATTTTTTCCTCCAGGGTTAGGATCATATTGAAGTCGCCTCCAATTATCCAGTGCGACGTGTGTATGAGGGTTTGAACATAATGAAGGGTTTGCATAAATCTCTCCTTATCTTGGACATATTGCGGGCCATAAACATTTGTGATGGCTCCTTCCTTGGAGGAGGCTACAACTTTGAAGTGAGCTGTTAAGGTGTCTTTTGTGGAGAAGGGATGATGCGGAGTGACCGTTTGCGGGTTCCAAAGGATGGTCAGTCCTCCTGCCGCACCCACTGAATCCTGAAAGAGGAATTCCCCATCTCTCCAGCTGCTTCGAAAAATATTTTCAACCTCTCGTCCTGCACATTTGGTTTCTTGCAGTAGTAGGATATATGGATTCTCTGTTTTAATACATTCTCAGAGGATCCGCTGCTTGGATCTTCCATTAAGACCTCTGATGTTCCAAGATATTGTCTTCATCATGAGGATGGTGGAGGGGGGTGGAGGTATCCCTCCGATAAGCTCTGTATCTGGCCCGAGTTGATCATTAAGTGCCCTGCCTCCTTAATAAGTTGTTGGGCTGGTTTGCATCCTCGCCTCTTGTTTTCCTTGGTAGATTTTTTGGTCTCGGGGTTGGGATCTGACGAGATGCCCAGCCTAGCTGTGGAACCCACTATGGAGTTGGTAAACACTTTGTGCACTTTCCAGAGCTATTCTACTGGAATATGTTGCAGATCTTTTTGATTGAGGGCTTCCTCCATTTTTTCTAGGTCTATTTCTGTCAGATCCATTTCATCCATAAGCATATTGGTGTCTTTGTCCCTACCGGATTGTGTTGACTGAGTTGTTTCCTTTGGGTGAGTTGTGTGTGGCATTTCAGGTCTTTTACCTTTCTCTTGCGTTTATGCTTGGAGGGGGTTCTGTATTTCCGCCTCTTTCTGTAGCTAATTCAGAGCATCAACGAAATTCTTGGAGGGGACCTTTGGGGCCGAGCTCTGGTTCTATTTTTTTGACGTATTCTTTCGCCTTCTTGTGACACTGGTAAAGTTGTCCTTCTTCTTGGATTTAGAGGGTTTAGGGGTTGAGGCATTCAAAGGACAGTCTCTGAACAAGTGGCCGTGCTCGTGGCACCTCCTGGATCGAAAGGGTATATGTTCGTAGTCGATTGTTTGGTTCCAGTCCTCGTCCTGGTATTCCAGTGTGATGGAACCCGAAAAGGATTTCGAGATGTCCATGTAGATGCAGATACGACCATATGATGTGTACTTCCTTATTTTTGTAGCTTCTAAAGCTTTGACGTATTGTCCCACCGTGTTTCCTATGCCCATGAGTGTTTCTTCCAGCTAGAATTCCTGGGGCAGGGAGTACAGCCGGATCCAGACCGAGGCTCTTGAGAAGTCCTCTTGCTTGGACTGAATCTGTCGATCCAGAACCTTAGAAATAGGCCTGCTGAGTTATAGAAATATGGTCCGTTGTCAAATATTCTGTCCTTGTCTTCTAGATTGTACAGGATAATTGTAAAGAAACCCTTGGAGCTAAGTTGGACCTCATAATCACCTTTAGGGTTCCACTATTCCTTGATCCAGCGAGTGAGATCTCTCTCGGTCAGCCAGAGGCCCAGGAATTTGCCTATCAGTGCATGGTCCATCATAAACTAGGTGTGTTCCCCCACCCTATTCGATTTGATATGGTAGAGTGGTGGTTTTTCCATTTGTGGAATACACTTACCTGGAAGCCATTTTTTGGAAACTTGCGGATGAGATGTACTGGGCTCGAGTTCCATTTCTTTGCTGAGACTTTGTTCCTGGGTAAAAATCTGCTCCCTCAGATGCACCGGTGGCTCGAAGGCAGGCCTCTTAGCACGAATACCGGTTCTGTCATTGGTGGCTATGTCACTGTATGAGGGGGGTTTCCCCCCCTCTCCCGAGCTCATTGTTTGGTGTGCAGGGACCTCGTGAGGTGCTAGTCTGTAGAGCGGGGACGCGGGTGTCAGAGCATGCAGAATACAGTCACGGGGCACTGGTTCTTCAGTGCACTAGGGTTCTTCAGTGCGCTAGGAATTTCTTCATCCCAAGATACCTTCAGTCCACATGGTCACTCTTGAAATCACCATCTTCACATGAATACACTTAGCTAAAAAAAAAAACCTTAAAGTAAATCACTAATAATATATATAGTAGAGGAACATACTTTTTCGTTCGGTGTTACTAAACCTCCTAACTAGAGAAAACAAATTGTTATACAAACAAAGCAATACCTTCTTAAAAGTAATTAAATTTATAAATCTGTATGAAAAAAATAACTAAATTTATAAATATGTGAGGGAAAAAACATGCTAGCTTTAAAAATTTGTATGAAAAGAAGTAATTAAATTTATAGACATTTGAGGGAAAAACATGCTAAAAGTGGTGCAATCTCCATTCCATATCCAAGTCACAAAATTACCCTCTATGTATATAACAAAGCATATTGAAATCATATTTGCAATGATCCATACCCTCGATAAAATGATCATGTAATAATTTTATGTGGTCTGAGACTTCTCTTTGGCAGACGAACCTGTGCCGATAAATCATCAATTAATAGGTGCATCGCCAGAGATCCCACAGAGATGATTTTACACATTGTATGGAGGTTCATGATCCAACTTTCTAGAGATATTGTATACCATTTCTCTTGATTTTCCATCAAACCCCGGAGCTTTTCCATCAAACCCTGGGATTCCTCTGTCGAGTTGTCACGGCCCTTCTTCATACGAGCGACTGGCAAAGAACATTTCAAACGGTGGGGCATCCTCGGAAGCAAACACGGAGCTCGCTCTCCTGCATGATCTCGATAAAGAAGAAACGTTAGCCGGCATGATCTCGAAAAAGAAGAAGAAAATAGTAGAGGGAAAAAAAGAAAAAATAGTAGAGGGAAATTTCGTTGCGAAGGTCAATGGAAATGAGACTAGCAATAATCACTATTATGTAAAAAGTGGTTGATATACGTCAATCGACGTCATTTTTCATCTTTTTAAATTAATGACGCCCATGCATGGCACAACCATCAACATATTTATACATTTTAAATATAATAATTAAGTATTAAAATAAAATAATTAATATTCTTATTAATTAAATAAAATAATAATAATAATAATAATAAATTAATTAATAATATTATTATTAATAAATTGTTAATATTAATTAAATAACAAAAATTATTATTTAATTATTAATAATTATTAAATAATAAAAAATTATTATTTAATTATTAATAACTATTAAATAATAAAAAAAATATTTTTAATTATTAAACATTAATTAATTTAAATTATATATTAATATATAAAACAATGTTAAGTATTAAATGTATAAAAAAATTAAAACATTAATACAATTTATAAATTAATGTATTAAAATATTAATCTATTGTATTAAATAATTAGTAAAAATACATTTCTAATTATAATAAATTATAATTATGATTTATAAAAGATCATTTATAATAATTTATAAAAATATAGTTATAAAAATACATTTATAATTAATAATAATATTTCTTAATTAATAAATGCAATTATAAAGTATGTATACATTATTAAGATAATAAAATATTATTAATAAATACATATATAAAACATCTATAATTGCCAATATAGTAATAAAGTATTATCAATACATCAATCTATAAAGCATCTATATATTAATAAAGTTTTTCCAATTTAATAATAAGGTATTATCAATACATCAATCTATAAAACATCTATATATTAATAAAGTTTTAAAATTGCAAAAAATACTATTAATAAATACTATTTATTTAAAATTGTAAATAAATAACTTTATAATGTAATTTATTAATTAATTTATATAATCTATTACTTTATTAATTAATTTATAAAGCATCTATATATTAATAAAGTTTTAAAATTGCAAAAAATACTATTAATAAATATTTTTTTATTTAAAATTACAAATAAATAGCTTTATAATATAATTTATTAATTAATTTATGTAATGTAATAAATAGTTTAATAATGTAATCTATTAATAATGTACTAATACAATGATTTTGATAAATCATTATTGTAGTAAAGTTTAATGTATAATTTAAATAATACATTAATAATATATATACTTTGCAATGTTAAATGATTAAATGTATTAAATAATGATTCATGTATAAAAGGATTAATATAAATCATTATTTTTGCACTTATATCGTAGAATATAAGGATTAATGTATAATATAAATTATTAATAAGGATTAATAAAGATTCTTATATTAATATAAATATAAAGATTATTACATGATGTGTGTATTTTTATATTATTAATGTACTATTAATATTTTAATGTATTTTTAAATACTTGAATATTTTATTAAGGTATGAATGTTTTATTAATGGATTAATTAGTAATACTTTATTAATATTATTAATTAATAATACTTTATTAATATATAAATATTTTATTAATATATTAATTAATTAATTAATACTTTCAAGAAATATTATAATAATGTATTTTTAATATATTACTTTATTAGTTTATTAATATATTTTAATTTTTTAATGTAATAATACTTTATTAATGTATTACTACTTTAATAAAGTATTGAGTAATAATATAAATTAATACATTCATTTATACATTACATTAATATATTAATGTATTATTAATGTTACATTATTAATGTATTACTATTTTAATATATAAATTAATTAATGCCTTACATCAACTACTTTATAAAAGTGTATAATAAATCAATTATAAAAGTAAATTAAATGATACTTGATGCATTGAAGTTAATTAATATGTTACTTTTTTTTTCCAAGAAAAGAAATTCTCAAATTTATATAGGGTATAAATTCCTTTTCAATAAGCTGCAACAAGATTAGTGTGAGGGCAATGGTAACATTCCATTGCAAGAAACAACAGTGTTTTAAAGAAACTAACCAAGATAATGAAAGTAGCATGAGAGGAGGCGGGAAGAGAAACTAGCTAATACTTGCATAACTGCAATCTATCCACTAAAAAGAATACATCCATCACAATTCAAAGATATTAATAAAGGAGATGGGACTCTCTTTCCCACTATCCCAGTGGTAGACAAAAAGCCTCCCTACAACTTCATTTAGAGCCCTCTTAGAGAGGGCATCAACCTCTCTATTGTGAATTCTAGAAATATGATGGAAGCTGATATCATTGAAGTTTCTAGACAATTCCTGTGTTTTTTGTTTCCAACACTCAATATTGACTAACTGAAGCTTGCTTTTAAGATTTATCCAGTCAATAATAACTCTCGAGTCACCAAGGACTTATAAGTGGTTGATTGACCATAAAGATGCCAGAGTGAGGGATGCCCATAAACCCATAAGTTCAGCTTTTGTATTAGTTCTCGCTCCACAATTGATGAACCACTTAGTGATCCTCGACGAATGAGTCTTGAAGATGCCTCCTGCTCCACAACATAAGCCATTTGATTGTGTTTCACCATCAAAGCATGCTAAAGTGTAACCTTTGGTCTGAGTAAACTCACATGCTTTGGAAGGGAAGAATTTAATAGTGGACGTCTGCGAGGAGAAACAAGCCAAAATTTTGTGAACTACAGTGAGAAGGGAGGGGGGGCGATCATCAAAGATCACTTTATTCCTTTTGATCCAAATCTTCTAGCAGGCATGGGCAGCCAAACAAACCGGGGCGGATTTTTCTGTGGACCACACATTGAAGAAATCTGAGATAATGGAGTTGTTCCATTGTAAATTAAGATAAAAATGCATAAGCAGGCATTGCCAAACAACCCTTGTAAAATCGCAATGGATAAGGATGTGATGAATGTCTACATAGGAGCGATTACAGAAATAGTAGATCTCAGGGCCTTCCCAACCTTTCTTCTGAAGCATCTCCTAGGTGAGGACTTTCTCATTAGCAGAGAGCCAAATGAAAAATTTACATTTGAGTGGAATCAACCACTTCCACAGTCGATGAAGCCAAGAGCTATCAATGTTGAAGTCCAGTGGATGAAGGAGGGTGGTGTAAATATTTTTTACTAAAATGACCCCCGTAGTGTCTCCTCCAACCCATAATAAAGAGTTCGGCTCAGTGTTGAGAGAGATATCGGTGCTTGTAAGAGAGGCAGTATAGGAGTCCCAGTCAGTGGCATCCTGTCCACATAAATTCAAATAGCCACTGCCCAACCAGTTATCTGGAAGAGGGACAGTGTGAAACGGATCTCTCACCTGTGCCAAACACAGAAAATTAAAAGAATAGAGTTGAGATCTCATATTTGATGAGATAATTGAATGTTCCTCCAACCCAAGGATTTTGTCCCTTCCAATCAAAATATCAGAGCCCGAACCTGACTTCCATCGAAGCCAATGAAGGATCACCGAAAAAGAAGAAGTTAGACCCTTCCAAATAGAAGATGCCCACTTCTGCAGAAGAGAAGGCTTTTGAATCCAGGCATGAAGAGGCAAGGATCCCAGATATTTTTCAATAATAATGTGGTGCCAAATGTTGTCATGCGAGAGTACTCTCCAAAATGAACTTGCCAGTAGGGCCATGTTGAAGATGGAAAGATTCTTAAGCCCCCAACCCCTGCCCTTAATGGCCTTGACAATATTTCCCAACTGCACAGATGGAATTGGTGCTTACCATTTTGTCCACTCCACATGAAATTGAAAGAGAGCCTACGAAGTTTGTTTATGATCTTGCTAGGGATCCACTCCAATGACATCCAGAAGACAGAGAGGCATTCCAACATAGATTTGACCGGGGTATATCGCCCACCCAAAAACAACCACTTGTTACACCAAAAACCAATTTTCCTTTCAAATTTAGCCACAAGTCAGCACCAATCTTCAGAAGAGGATGCTCCAGGTTTTAGCTGGTAACCGAGGTATCTGAAACCTTTACTCAGATATAAGAAGGAAAAGGGGATCGAGTCTTTTAGATAAGAGAGCTAGGCTTCGTTAAGCCCCCAATAATGCGTTGTGGATTTTGTAAAGTTGATGCACAGACCCGAAGAAGAGCAGACAGCCTGAAGTAAGTCCAAGATCACTAGCCACTTTGTAAGATCAACCTTTGACATTAAGAGGACATCGTCAACAAACATTAGATGAACAATTTTTAAAAACTTTGAAACCTTTATACCTGAGATATGTTGTTCAGAGATGCTTCTTGAAAGAAGCAAGCTGAGACCTTCCATTGTCAAGATAAAAAGGTAAGGTGAGAGTGGGAATCCCTAGCGGAGCCCCCTCTCGCTTTTGAAAAACTTTGTTGCCTCTCCATTTATCAACACTGCAAAATTTGCACTAGTGACACAGGACAAAATCCAATTGGTTAACTTGACTCCAAAGCCCACTGTAAGTAAGATTAGCCTCAAAAACTCCCAGTCAATGTTGTCAAAATCTTTTTTGAGATCCAGCTTCAAAACCAAGGACTTAATATTTTTCTGTTTAATGTTGTGAATGCTTTCATGAGTTGCTCCGATAGCATCCTGAATTCTTCTGCCCTTCAAAAATCCCAGTTGTTCTGCTGAAAGACATCTTTCAAGTATCGTCTTGATTCTATTAGAAATGAATTTTGATATTGTAAATTCTAACCTTGTACAATATCTACTGCAAACTGATATTCATAAAAGAACAGAAAATATACAATGGCAAATACAAACATTACACAGAGATTTTTCACCTGGAAACCCAAACCAGGAAAACCAACATATATTATATTCATACATTGTGTTACATTGTTTACAATACAATATACATATAGGAGATAGTGTCATCCAAAACCCTAACCCAATGACCTGGATTAGTCCAAAACCCTAATTCCTTAACCGGAAATAGAAAACCATTGGAAAAAAACCATGTGCCAAAAAACCACCTAAATATCATGTGGTCCCGGAAATATGTCGTCCCGGTGCGAAAGAATATAACACATACCCAACATTCTCCCACTTATTGTTTTTTTTGCACACAGAGGGTTACAGGGTTACATAGTCAACAATCCAGGGCAGCAATGCCCATGGATCCTCTACACCAAGAGAACTTCTTAGTGCTCACATATTTTGTTAATGAATCTGCAACATTCTTCAAAGTGTCCACCTTCATCAGTGATACTTTGTTTTCTTCAATCATGTCTCTCACAAAGTGATATTGAACATCAATGTGCTTTGTCTTTGAATGATAAGCAGGGTTCTTCGCCAAGAAAATTGCACTCTGACTATCACACTCTATCCTTATAGCTTCTTGTACCAACCCAATACCTGAACACAATCTTTGTAACCATACTTCTTCCTTGCTTGCATGAGTGGCTGCCATGTATTCAGATTCTGTAGTTGAAAGTGCCACTATTGCCTGTCTTTTGCTCATCCAACATATTGCTCCTCCAAACAGGTTAAAAACATACCCTCTTGTAGATCTCCTACGATCCAAATATCTAGCCCAGTCTACATTCACAAAGCCATGTATATCAACCACTCTGTCCAATCCCGATATTCCTTCGTAGTACAATCCATAGCTAGCAATGCCACACAAATACCTGAAAACCCTTTTTACTGTTATCTAATGCTCCTTCCCTAGTTTTGACATATACCTGCTCAAAACTCCCACTGCATGTGCAATGTCCGGTCCAGTACAGACCATTGCATACATCAAACTGCCAACTGCACTCGCATATGGAACATGAGACATGTCCTCCTCTTCTTCATATGTCTTGGGACACTGATCTGCAGATAACTTTACACCAACAGGAATAGGAACCTTGACCGGTTTACATTCCTGCATATTAAACCTCTGCAATATTGTCTCGACATATTTTCTCTGATTTAAACAGAGTTTCCTCTTTTTTCGATCTCTTTTAATTTCCATGCCCAAAATGAAATTTGAAGCACCAAGATCCTTCATGTCGAATTTAGGGGACAACTGAGTTTTCACATCCAGGATAATCTCCTTGTTGTTTCCTATCAGCAACATGTCATCCACATACAAGAACAAATAAATCAAATGATCACCAATTAATTTAGAATACACACAGTGATCCTCTTTTCTTCTTGTGAAGCCAAGTCCCAGCATACAAGTATCAAATTTTTGATACCACATCCTTGATGATTGTTTTAAACCATACAGGCACTTTTTCAACTTGCATACCAGCGCCTTCTTTCCTTTCACAGCATAACCTTCTAGTTGCTTCATAAAGATTTCTTCTTCCAGATCCCCATGCAGGAATGTTGTCTTCACATCCATCTGTTCTATTTCAAAATCAAATGCAGCAGGAACAAATAACAAAAATCTTATAGAGGTTAACTTGGAAATAGGAGAAAAAATCTCACCAAAATCAATTCCCTCAACCTGGGAATAACCCTTTGCTACTAATCGAGCTTTGTATTTCTCCACTTTACCTTCTGCATTCAACTTCTTTGTAAATACCCATTTGTTTCCAATGGGATTTCTTCCAGTTGGCACTTCAAATAGATACCAAGCCTCATTCTTATCCAAATATGCCATTTCTTCTTCCATGGCCCTTTTCCAGAGATTTCCATCCTCTGAATCCACTGCCTCCCTGACAGTTCTAGGGTCATCATCAGTAATAGACAAAGAAAAATTTGAACGAAAATCAGATGGAATATACCTTTTCGGTAGCCTTATTTCTTGATCTGATCTCCTCAATACCAGAGTATGAGGATCTTCTTCTTCTGATCCATGTTCTTCTGTAGAGTCTGCTTCATCATCCTTTAAACCAAACTCTATCTTCTCTGGTTATTCCTTACTTGGTAGGACTTCCTGTTTAACAACATCCTTCATTTCTCTAAATACCACATCTTGGCTATACACTACCTTCTTAGTTTCTAGGTTCCAAAGATTATAACCTTTGAGACCATCTTTATATCCAATAAAGATACATTTTTTAGCCTTCTTATCACGCTTACTCCTGTTTTCCTTTGGAACATGAACATATGCATCATAGCCAAATACTGTAAGATGTGTGAGAGAAGCTTCCTTACCATTCCATACCTCTTGTGGAGTCTTGTCACCCAACGTTGATGAGGCTGATTTGTTGACCAGATAACATGCAGTACCCACTGCCTCTGCCCATAATTCTTTCCCTATCCTGACACCACTGAGCATGCACCTTGCTTTTTCCATCAACGTCCTGTTCATCCTTTCTACAACTCCATTCTGCTGAGGTGTATATGGAGTAGTCTTCTTCCTTGCTATACTGCACTTCTTATAGAATTCTTCAAATTCATTCCCGCAGAACTCTCTGCCATTATCTGTCCTCAACACCTTAATTCGTTTCTCTATTCGATTCTCAACAAGAGCCTTAAACTCTTTAAATCTGTCAAAGACTTCAGATTTCTTCCTGAGGAAATATATCCAAGTTTTCCTCAAGAATTCGTCTATAAATGAGACATAGTACATAGATTTTCCCAATGATGGGACTGACACAGGTCCAAAAACATCACTCTGAACTAGCTGTAAAATTCCTTCTTCCCTTGTTGCACTGGAGGGGAATCTTACACGATTCTGCTTCCCATATAGATAATGTTCATAGAAATCAAAATCCAGAGAGTAGTTAGACATACCTTCAACCATACCTTTACCGTGTAGTAGTCGAAGACCCTTCTTTTTGATATGCCCCAGTCTTATATGCCACAACGTAACCTTTTCTCCAGAGACTGTAGGAGTTCTTTCTTCTTCAACTTCAATATCAGGAACAATGGAGCTATTACACCCATCACTAATAGTGCTTCCTAGCAGCTTATATAGAGTTCCAAACCGAGCTCCCTTCATCAACACCATTGCTCCTCGAACCATCCTGCAAGTTCCTTTTTCAAAAAATGTTTTTACCCCTACATCTTCCATTTTGCTTACAAAAATAAAATTTCTAGCCATACCTGGGATGCGTAGAACACCAGGCAGTGTTCTAATCCTTCCATCTATGAGTCTCAACTTGACCCTTCCTTTTCCTATGATTCTGGTTGTCGAATCATTACACAAGAAAACATTACCTCCATCATACTTTTCATATTCGCAGAACCACTCCCTGTGGGGATTCATATGAAAGTATGAATCTGAGTCAATCAACCATGCCTCATGATCTGCATGTGTGCTTGAAGAGGCCAAGTACACATCCCCTCCTTCTTCCTTGGAGGTCTTTTCTTCTGTAGAATAAGATTCTTCAGATCCCTTCTTTTTCTCAACTTTGGATCTACACTGCTTCTTGTAGTGCCCTTCTTTTCCACACCTCCAACATACCCTTCCAAACTTTCCAGGAGATTTACATCTACCCTTAGACTTAGATCTCCCACTTGAGAAATTAGATCTATTTCTTTCCTAGGAACATCCTCTTGCAAATAATGTGTCTGTGCTATGTCCTTCCATATTCTTTCGTCTCATCTCCTCTGACAACAAGGATGAGACCACTTCTTCAAACTTCAAAGAAGTTGTATTACTACCTATGGCCACAACCAAACTATCCCACGAGTCTGGTAAAGAACACAACAAACTGATACATTTATCTTCATCTGAAATTTTAATATCAACAGATACTAACTGACTTACCAAAATATTAAAGGCATTCAAATGCTCTGCCACTGAGTCTCCATCTCTCATCCTCAAGTTATACAACTTCTTTCTTAGGAATAGTTTATTTACCAGGGACTTAGACTGATACAACTTCCCCAAATTTTCCCATAAATCCTTGGTTGTAGCTTCCTCTAACACATTCAGTAATACTGAATTGGAGAGACACAGTTGAATTGTGCTCTTTTCCTTCCGATCCGTCTTTTTCCAGTCATCTGCAGAAGTTCCTGTAGGTGCATTACCTGGATCTACCACGATCCATTGATCTCTATCCACCAAAAGATCTTCCATCTTGAGCTTCAACGGCTCAAATCTTTTCCCATTAAACTTCTCGATCTCCATCTTCAAATTGCTTCCCATTTCTTTTGACCTAAAAAACAATACCGCAGATCTCCCACTGTAACAAGGCTTATCACAGTCCCAAGCCAAAACCTTGACGACAAAGGCGTCCCCCTGAAGCCAATAAAGCTCTGATGCCAAATGTAAATTCTAACCTTGTACAATATCTACTGCAAATTGATATTTAGAAAAGAACAAAAAAGATACAATGGCAAATACAAACATTACACAGAGATTTTTCACCTGGAAACCCAAACCGGGAAAAACAACATATATTATATTCATACATTGTGTTACATTGTTTACAATACAATATACATATAGGATCCAACATCATCCAAAACCCTAACCCAATGACCTGGATTAGTCTAAAACCCTAATTCCTTAACCGGAAATTGAAAACCATCGGCAAAAAACCATGTGCCGAAAAACCACCTAAATATCATGTGGTCCGGGAAATATGTCATCCCGGTAATATGTCATCCTGGAAATATGTTGTCCCGATAATATGTCTTCCTAGAAATATGTCGTCCTGGTGCAAAAAAAAAATTCGGGGGCTCTGCCCCCTCTCTAACCCCCCTAAGCGCCGATGCTTAGACACTACTACTCGTGCAAAGAATATAACACATACCCAATAGAGATTACCTTATAGATAAGGTTGCAAAGTGAGATCGGTCGATAGTCATTGAAAGAAACCGAATTGTTTTCCTTTGGAATCAAGACCAGAGAGGTGGAATTTAAGCTTCCAAAAATCTTGCCTTTTAATCGAGAATCCTCCACCATATGAAGGAGTTCATCTCCTACAAGATCAAAGAAAATAATGAAGAACTCAGACGTCCATCCATCAGGGCCAGGGCTCCTCTCTTTCCTGAAATGATCCAGAATCTCTTTAAGTTCCGACAGAGTGATAGGTTTATAGAGGTCAATAGCTTCAACTTCAGTAACCATCTGTGGTAAAAGGCTGGCAGTATTGCTTATCTCATTTAGGTTGTTATTATTGTTGGCTTTGAAAAAGTGTTCAAAGTGAGAGACAAACTCCTCTTTGATTTCTTTCTGTCCACGAAGGAGCCCAGCATGTTCTCTTTCGATTGACCAAATAATTTTTTTTTTTCTGTTGTAGATTGCCACCTTGTGGAAAAATTTAGAGTTTGAATCTCCACTTCTTAACCAGGTAGCTCTGCTACAAAGTCTACAACAATTTTCCTCCTCACAAAGAATGGAATCTCTCCTACATTCTAGCGCCTTAAGGCTAGAAAATTCCTCCACGGTTAAGGTAGAAGTGGCTGACTTGTAAATGAGTTGAATGATCTCAAAATCCAGATTATTCAACACGAAAGTCTATTCTGTCTTTTTAGCTTTATACCAAATTTTAGTTTGAGATTTAAGTACCTTCAATTTCCAAACAATACGCAACTGAGGATTTTCTTCATGCAGGAAACAAGGGTTCGTCCAGATATTTTGAACTAAAAAAGTGTAGTCAGTATCCGAAAACCAGTGGAGGTTGAACTTGAAAGGAAAATATTTGAGCAGAGCGGGGATTTTCAAATGAATAAGAATGGGGGCGTGGTCAGAAAAAAAAGGAAGTTCCACCTGCGAATTTGAAAATCCTGAAGAAGTCAAAAAATCATCAGAAACTAAGAATCTATCCAGACGTCTAGCAATTGCTTCAGATCCAGAACGCCCATTTCACCAAGTGGGGACCAAACAAGTCAACAAGACATCAATCAGGTTCTATGAGGGAAAAAAATTCTCTGTAAAATTATTCATTAGAACCAGACAAGAAGGTACCTCCCCAGTGTTCATCTGCAGAAAGAATGATGTTTAGATCACCACCTAGAATAAGGTTTGGAATGGAAATAATACCACTATTGGCTAAAAGTGTCCAAAACTTCTTTCAGTCCACGCAAGGGCCATACAAATTTAGAAACACCAACTCTTGATTGGTAGATAAGAAGCGACCTACCAACAAAATGCCTCTGCTCATCAGGAAGGGTCGCAAATCTAAAAGACAGGGGTCCCACGCCACTAGAAGGCCACCAAAGTTTCCAATGGAGTTAATAGCCACTGTGACCCAAGAGGAGCGAAATAGATGCAAGAAGTCTCTAGACTTTTGTTCAATCGAGAGGATCTCTTGAAGAAAGATGATATCAGGCTTTGATCACTCTAGCAATCTTTGAAAGGAAGCATCTTTGAGGGTGCCTCCAATCCCTCGAATATTTAAAGAGAGCATAATCATCACTTGGATCGTGCCAAGGCCTTCAATGCTCTAAGGGCCTTTCCATAATGAGAAGGAATGACAGATTCCTTTGGTTGAGTACTTATAAGATCCATTTTCTTTTTGGAGCTTCGTTTCTATAGAGGGGAGAGTTTAGAGCCAATACCTCGTGACCACGCAAAATCTTTAACCTCTTTTCCAGAAAGGTGAGAGGAAGAGGTGTCTTCCTCCAAAGAGGGAGTGATGAGCTCCTTACCCCGATAGATGGGTAACATGGAAGTGTTATCAAGGAGAAAAGGGAGGGAGGAAGATGAATTCAGCATAGCCAAGAGGTTATCTTCATCTTCATCAGGCTGCCTATATCCTGGAAGAATAGGTGGGAAGCCTTCCAAGTCAATAGAGGTGGAAAACTTAACCGGAGAAGGAGGAAGGGGAAATGGAAGGGAGGAGGAAGTAGGGATAGCAGAAGGATATACACTAGTAGGAAGGGAGCCAACTGCAGTGGGGACAATAGAAGAAGGGGGCAGGGGCACTAGGGGGGAAAGCTCAACTTCAGGAATGGGAATCTTTGCACAGGAGGAGGAACTTAGCCAAAGGGAGTTATTAATGGTTTCCTTCTCTACAGTGGTAAGGGATTTAAAAAGGAGAGGAAAATGTTGATTAAGCTTAAATGATAGAGATTCAGTTTGTCCAGGTAAGGGAGGGGTGGGTGGTTCAAAGGGAGTTTCCAAGAAAGTAAGGGAAGGATCTTCATCCATATAGTCAGGAGGATTTATGAGAAAGTCAACATCATTAGAGGGGTTGATAAAAGTCTTACTAGGGCAAGAGTGATGAAGATGACCAGTTTTTCGGAAATGGTTGCAGCAGAACGGGAGTCCAATATAGTGCAGTGTCTGCAATATTTTTCGTCCTCTCCATTCGATCTCTAGGATTTCCGGTAAACCAGTAGAAATGTCCATCTCGACCAAAACTCTGCCCATTTTCCTCATAGGACCAGTGAGTGACAAAGTATCCAAGGCGATGAAGTTTCCCAGAGTATACCTATAGCTCGAAGGGCTCCTTCATTCCAGAGATAAAGGGGAAGGCCCGAAAGTAGTACCCAAAGGTGTCTGAGCTGAAAATAGTCAGTGTCGGGGTTGAAATCCATTCTCTAGCACTTGAGCATGAGGCTACTTCCACCGAAGACCCACAGTGTATTTAATAACAATGATGCATCCTCGAGAGACTTACAGTTAAAACCAAGCCATCCTTTTTTGAGATAAAGGACCTCTGGGTAGTAGCCTAAGAGAGGATACCAATGCAAATTAATCCATTCCTCAAGAGGGTGAATGCTTCAACTTTTGTAGGAGATATGACCCACAAGAGTGCAAACTGACATTTGGCACAGGTCTTCTAAGCCCAGTCCATCTCCGAGCACCATACGCTTGTCTCTTCTATTTGATTTCCACTCCTTATGACCGTAGGAGGCAGCTCGAAATGAGGATGAAGGGGATTTTTGGAAATCCGACAAAGTAGGGTGCCTTGTGAAGTCATGTCTTAAGGAAGGCCTAGTAGTAGGGAAGGGTGTTTATGGATTAATCCGTAAGTACGGACATGAACCAATCTCCCTAAATCCACCTGGATTTAGAACAAAGCAGGACAGAATATACCGCTTTCCCTAGATCTAACTATTGAATTAAATTGGAAGTGAGAATAAGAGACATACCTCGTAATCGCTTCCTTAATCTTTGTTTCTCCTGCTTCGCTCCAGCGCTCTCGTGCAATCAAGATCAGAACAACACAAACCAACCAAAGTGAAAGAAAATAATATATTCAATAGCTAATCTATACATATGATCAAGGAGTTATGTAATAAAGTAAATCTAACTTTATGGGAAAGAAACATATTACTGTATCATATTAAATGTGAAAGAGAGATTACAACCATTGCCTTGATGTCACAAGGTCCCTTCCTACTATCCTTCGTTCCCCACACACTTTGAATCCAAGAATTCTGAGACCATAGATCTAATAGCTGCTCACAATCTATCTTGACAAAACAAATCTCAAAGCCACTCTAACCAAGCCAATAATTTCAAGCCAAAGAACCACTAATCTTCTCCATGAGAATTCCTCTCCTTTTATAAGTTGAAGAGGATAAGGTAAGGAGGTTAGGATGATCCCACTAAATCATGAAAGAAAGTAAGATCCAAACCATTCGGATGCCACCTCACCATAGAAGCTTCTCCTTCTAGAAGATTCGAGAAACCGTACGTTTTTCCCACGTGCTGGAATGTTCGCACCCTAGCTATATAGCAACCTGCAAACTGTTCGCACCCTGGCTATAGTGCAACCTGCGAGAATTGGTCATTCTCGCACCCTGCCT
>ML783112.1:219417-234560 GCA_009831015.1 Picea engelmannii
CTTGGTTGACTTTGGTTTAGTGTCATTGGCTATGGTTGACCATGGTTGAGCATAACCTTGACTATGGTTGACCCTGGTTGACTTTGCTTGACCATTGTTGACAATGGTTAACGATGTTTGACAATTTTTGTCCATAGATTACCATGGATGGCCATGATAATGGTTGACCATGACTGTGGATGACATTCACCATGTTTGACCTTTATTATGACTATGGTTGACCATTACCTTAACTATGGTTAACTTTTATTGATCATGACAAAGAGTATCGTCTACTATGGTTCACTATGGTTTTCCATGGTTGACTATTGTTAACTATGGCTGAGTTTGACGTGGACCAAAGTTGAGTATGGTTGATCATGGTTGACTATGGTTGACCATGACCATAATTGACTATGGCTGAATGAGGATGACTATGATTGACCATGCCCATGGCTCACTTTTATAGACCATGTGGAGCTCATTATGGTGGGTCATGTTGATTATGTTTAACCATGGTTTACTATGGCTCTATGACATTTTGATGTTGATCATGTTTTGTTTGTCACATTGTGATATCAAGTTTGGTTTGTCACATGACATCGTAAGGTCATGGTCATCACATTACAAAGTAGGGTTTTTGTTTGTGCCATAATGGCATTGGAATATGTATATCACATTCCAACACTGGGTTATGTTCGTCACATTGCGATGTCAGGAAATGTTCGTTGCATTGCAATGTTGATATATGTTTGACACATTGCGAGATTGGGTGTGTACATCACATTGCGACAATCGACTATGTTTGTCACATTGTGACGTTTGAAAAAGTTTATCATATTGTGACATCGGTATATTTTCATCACATTGAAACTGGAGGATATGTTTGACACATTT
Source organism: Picea engelmannii (assembly GCA_009831015.1). Taxonomy (NCBI): domain Eukaryota; kingdom Viridiplantae; phylum Streptophyta; class Pinopsida; order Pinales; family Pinaceae; genus Picea; species Picea engelmannii. The sequence goes on from ML783112.1 coordinate 220,294, forward strand.
TGAGGATAGCGATATGCTCCTTACATTACGAGGAAGGGGCTATGTTCTCCATATTGCAACGTTGCATTGTTCGTTGGCTAATGATGTTGCTATGTTCATCAAATTGCGATGAAATGGATATGCTCATCACATTGCAACAACATGGATATGTTCATCACATTGTGATGACATGGATATTCTCGTCACATGGTGATGACATAGCTATGTTCGTCACATTGTAATGTTGCATTGTTTGTTAGATTGTGATGTTACTATGTTCATGACATTGTAGCAATACTATATATTCGTCACATTGCAACATTACTATGTTTTCCACGTTGCAACATGTGGTTACGTTCGTCAAATTGCAACATTGTGTTTTGTTAATCACATGACAAGGTTGGTTTGTGTTTGACATATTACAAAAATGCATGTACATCACATTGGAAAATGGGCTATGTTCGTCACATGTGACCTTTGGAAATGTTTGTCACATTGTGATGTTAGTATATTTGCTTCACATTGCAACATGAAGATATGTTTGACACATAGCGAGGATAGGGATATGGTCATCACATTGCGACAAAAGGGTTATTTTTGTGATATTGTGACGTTAAACTATTCGTCAAAATGTGATGTTAATATGAATGTCACATTGCGACGACATGGATGTGCTTGTCAAATTTTGATGACATACATATTACAAAAATGTGTGTACATGACATTGGACAATGGGCTATGTTCATCACATGTGACGTTTGGAAATGTTTGTCACATTGTGATGTTAGTATATTTTCTTCACATTGCAACATGAAAGTATGTTTGACACATTGTGAGGACAGGGATATGTTCATCACATTGTGAGAAAAGGGTTATTTTCGTGAGATTGTGACGTTAAACTATTCGTCAAAATGTAATGTTACTATGTTCGTCATATTGTGACAACAGGGATGTGCTTGTCAAATTGTGATGACATGGCTATGTTCGTCACATTATGACGTCACACCATTTGTTAGATTACAATGTTACTATGTTCATTACATTGTGACATTACTATATTCGGCTCATTTCAACATTACTATGTTTGTCACGTTGCAACATCTAGTTGTGTTCGTCAAATTGCAACATTGTGTTTTGTTCATCACATGACAAGGTTGGTTTTTGTTTGACATATTATGAAAATGTGTGTACATCACATTGGACAATGCGTTACTGTAGTGTCCCCAAGGCCGAGCCCCGTTGCAAATCATGTTCCGAAAGAAATTGTAATTATGTTTTATAGGCTAGTGGGCCAAGTTTTTAGAAGCTGGAGGCTTATGTATTTGTTAGGCTAGGGAGCCTAAGTGTTGAAGGCCAAGAGCCTGCTTCTGTATATGTAATCATGAAGAACACTTAATAAAATATAAACACTAGCAAGTGCAGACCGACCACGATGAATGAGTGAAGGGGGATTGAGCATCCACAGAGTGGGCAAGGAATTAGGGGTTGGAAGGTGGGAAATGGGCTAAGTGTTGAGACTAGGGGCTAAGCCTAGGAGGGGGGCTTAAGCCCGGGAATAATATTTTAATATTATTCCAAAAGATATGTGCATCATATGCTTTATCCTAAGTCCTTTTGGAAGGACGCGTGATTTCCCAAGTGGTGGGAGGAACGCATGCTTGTGGAATGCATGCAGTTCCATGGGTGACACGTGTCAACCTTGGTGCATGAGAATAAAATGGCCAGGGTGAGCCGTGAGAAGGTCCCAGATTCCCATTCCACTGGATTGTCTGAACGCGTATGGAGCTCTGAGAAGTATGACTAACCCGTCTCCTGTAGAGAACCTTCGTGAGACCCTGTGAATCGAATGTCTGTGTCTGATTCTAAGAAATCCCGTGCGTGTAACCCTAGCCTAGAAGAAGCCTGTGCTGATTTCGGGGAAATGTCTTGCTTGTTCAGGAAAACTGAGCGAGCCTATACGATTATTTCCTATTCTGAAGCCGTGACTGTGAAGCCATCCTGTGATTGTCGAATCCAGTTTTTGGAAATCCTGTGTCTGTTTTCCCATGGAATTGTTGAGACTACGCAGTACTGGACTGTGTGAGGCTTGTTGGCTTGTGAGTGACTCCCTCCAGGTGAGAGAGTGCACATGGGAAGGAGAGAACTCCTGGTAGGAACCCTGTAGCTGCCATAGAGCCCAGAGACTTCCGATCCGATCTATTCCTGTAACCCAAGGTAAGGGAGATTGGCAGTCGAAGGACTATCTAGGTGACAGAGAAGGTGCATTCTCCTGGGGAGGAACAAGCATGTGGGGAATGAGGGTCTGTGGGTAGTGAGCGTGGGAGACTTCTGGGAGAGAATTCCGTCCTTGTGGTTGTGTGTGACTGTTTTCCCTATAACTTCAGTCTGAGCCTAGATTCCTTGCCTTGGGGTGGAGCTTAGTCCCAGCTCGGGGGTGACCCACTGTCGAGTTGATGAGCAGTGCGGTCTAAGGCTGGGAGGTTCGTGGAAGGCCTGCATTTGGTTGGTGGATTCCGCCATTGTTACAAGATAAGTGTCTAACTATGTTTTATCACATTTTATCATGTCTCCACTGTAAATGTTATCATGTTTTCCACTGTGTAAATGAATTAATATGGAATGTTATGGATTGTTTAATTATAGAAGTAATGATATGTTTTACTCTAAGTTAAATGTGTTTATTTGTTTAAATGCATGGGATATATGATATATTTATGAGCTTTGTAAAAATGGTGTGTACAAGTGGGTATTAGAGCACGAGTAAGCCCGGAGTTTCGAAATGGGTGTGCTACAAAATGGTATCAGAGTGAAGGTTTCAACACTGAGCCTAGATGGGCCAGTGGAGAGGTCTTTGGACCGAGAATCCAAAGGGAAATTGGGTCTAGAGGACCAATTTCGAACCTTGTATTGTTCCAGAGTGTCAAGTAGTTGCTTGACCATGCTTACGAGCTAAGGAAGTATAGCAGCGACTGAAACCGCAACTGGTGTGGTCTATGGCCACGGGGAGACAGGTCTCTACACCAATGGTGTTAGAACCTTAGGATATGTTCGGGAGAGAGGGCGAGCCCTCATGACCATCGGATCTGGAAAAATGTGCGTAGAAATTCAAATTCCTTTTGAAATACACAGGAATGTGGAAATCACGATATGCAAAATTCCGAATTGGTTAGGAACCGTCTGAGTCGTCAGATCTCGGCTGGAAAACCCATCATCCATAGGATATGTTGAGAGATGTCCAAAGGTTAAATCTCAGAGACTAGGGGAAAAAGATACAAAATAGATCTAGACCGTTCGAAAGACGAAGGACACGTGTTGTGAGATTTCCCATTTCGGGAAATCGAGAATTGCGATATCGAGAGTCACGAAGGAGGTCGGGAATTTTCATGGTAAAATTCCTGGGAACGATCTAAGCCATCTATCAGTTCGGACACGTGGGAGATATCGGGAGCCCATTGGCATATCAGGGTTCGACGTTTCGCGAACCCTGAAGACAAGGCACCCGAAACATTTGAAATCCCGAAATCGCGAAATAGCAAGAAGTGGCGAGGACCGTCCATTCTTGGGGATGCATGGCTGTGATCAAGGCAATTGGGAAAGTTCCTTAAGGAGAGTCATCCATCGGGAAATCGGGGTTCGGGGAATCGCGAATCCTGAGGACATATGTGTTTCGGCATTGGAAAGTCCAAAACCCCGATAGGAGGTATGACTGTGGTCATATAAGGGGAGGTCGTGTGAACCACGAGTCTAGCCCGAAAGGATAATGGGAGTTAGAGCGCATCGGTGTTTGGAAGCCCAAAACCCCGAAAGGATCGGGAATTTCCATGGTGGAAACCCCAGAGCAGTCGTGGGCCATCCGATTTGAGATGGCCACGTGTTGAGAGATTACCCATTTTGGAAAATCGGGGATTTAAGAGTTCCGTTGACAAAGAACTCAGACTATCGTCGTGATAATCTCGACCATACTGTCGAGACGTTAGCATGGGGCTAAGTCCCGATGAATGGATGAGATTCTTTTGGAGGATCTCAGAGTCTGTGACGACCATTAGATGTGAGGAAGAGATGCTAGTTTTAAGCCGGGGCACGAATGTGCATTAAGATAAGTAACAAGTAGATCTGGATGGCCAGAGTCCACCTACCCAGATCTACGACTGAGATTCCATTCTGGAGCCCCCTTGTTGTTCTACCTTTAGCGATTGGGGGGGGGTCTGGAATCGGACATGCAACTCTCAAACGGTTGAGATTAATTCACTTTGATCAACGATGATCAGGTGAATTTCGGACCCCCCTTGCCATTCTGCCTTTAATGAGGAGGGGGGTCCGGAATAGTGTGGCGTGTGAAGTGGGGCCCCTCCTGTCCTGTTGACTACCGTGTCATATCTCCTCTCTGCCACTTTTACTCCACTTAACCACACGATGGGGTCCGTTCTCTTTGGAAGTGAGAGAGGTGGGACTCGATGACGTTGTTACAAAGCGACGTGGGCACTCATTAATGTACCACGTACCACCATAGTTGTGAGTAACCACTGAGTCATGTGGGCCCGGAGGGCAGAGTAAGCTGGAATTTTGGAAGTTGGGTGTTGGAAAGGAAAACAAGTTGAAATTCTTGTGGGCCGAAACCCCAAAACCTGAAGTCCTGAAATTCCAAAGTGTCGAAAATGAAAGCTTCGAAAACCCGAGAAAAAATGAAGTCCTGAAAATTGCAGAGTTGAGCGAGAGCTCAAAAATCCCATTGGAATTGAAATGTCTCTTGTTCTTGTTGGTGTTATTCATAAATGTTGAGGATTGTTTATGAAGTTTAATGGCCTGACAAACTTTGAATTTAATTGCACAGAGAGTGCATGTGCCGAGTTCAACAAAGGCCAGGACTTCGGTTAACCAACACCGAGTATGGAGTGGGGAAGAGTGCAGATTACCCCTGAAATAGAAGACGAACAGGAAGGAAAGGATGTTAACCTGGGATTCGAAGGATCGAACTCCAACGAGCATGGAAAAGAAAAGGATAATGAAGGACACATAATGAAAATCATTGAAGGATTGCAAAGAGAGGCCAAGGCTTGTCGAGCTGATAGTCGAAATCTTATGAAAGTCAGGGATCGACAGGGTGCATTAAACTTAAAATTTTTGAAGAGCCTCGAAATAATAGAGAAGAAAATCGAGAAGGGAAGAGACTCAAGTACGATGGAGAGTCACAAAACCCATGAAAGAAGAAGAAGGTTGAGGAGTGGTAGCTGACATCTTAGTCGCTCCCAAGGACATTCTGACAGGAAGACACACAGTAGTTCAAGCCCATCCCCTACCAGAAAACATCATAAATATGGAAGGGAGGAATTGAAAGGAGAGATGAACAAGATTAAGCCTCCAACATTCGATGGAGAACATAAGAAGGAAGAAGATGTCGAGACCTGGTTGCTTGGCATGAAGAAATACTTCCAACTGCAGAATTATTCTGCCCACGTAGAGGGAAGAATTGCAATGTACCAACTGAAAGGAAAATCATCTATGTGGTGGGATCAGTTTGTGCAGGTGCAACACATCAGAGAGAAAGAGGTCACGTGGAAGGAGTTTAAGAGGTATTTCAAGAAGAAATACCTGAATAAAAGATACTATGATAGAAAGATGAAGGAGTTCTTTGAACTCAAGTTGGACAGTATAACCATTGATGAGTATGAACGAAATTTTCTGGAACTACTGAAGTATGTTCCATTCATCAAGGATGAAGCTGTTAAAATTCAGAGATATCTGAGTGGACTGCGACCTTCCATGAGTGAAAAGATTCAATATGACGATCCTAAGACCATGGAAGAGACCATCAGAAAAGTGAAATGCTTGTATGAACAGCAAGGAGAAAGGCCTATCCTTCGAAAGGTCTAGGATGATCAGAGTAAATTTAAGAAGGAACAGAGGCAGAAGGGAAGCAAGCCTTCCTTTTTCAGAAACATTCCTTGGGGACAATCATCTTTTAAAGAGCCTAGGAAGGTTGAAGGAAGTGAGCAGATTCCAAGGCCTCCACCTATAGAGTGTTGGGGCTGTAAAGAAAATCATAGGTAAAGAGAATTCCCCCACAGAAAAGACAAATCAAGAACTGTCCATACTGTTCAGCAAGCTGAAACAATGGAGGATATGGGCAATAGAATGTCGAGGATCTATGCAGCCCTGAACAATAAGCACGCGGAATTTCAATCGCACATGATTGAAGTGGAAGGTACGATCAACAACTGACCACTTGTTATTTTAATTGATTCAGGGGCTAGCCATAGTTATGTAGATCCTAAAGTGGTGTATAGTTTTCATCTAATGAGAAGTCTTGGTTAGTGCAGTTAGCCACAGGGACCAAGAGGAAGGTCACTGAATTGGTTAAGTATTGTTCAGTGGACATGAAAAGAATGAGCACTAAGGCTGAGTTGAACATTCTGCCTTTAGGCTCATATGATTTCTTAATTTGGATGGATTGGTTGGGCCAACACCATGCCCTTCTCGATTGTCGTAACAAGAGGTTAAAATGCCTGAACAAAGAGGGAAATCGGGTAACAGTCCAAGGAATTCCCAGAGCCGTGGCTGTGAGGGAAATCTCAGCCATGCAACTGAAGAAATGTTACCAAAAAGGTTGTCAATTATTTGCAGCTCGCATGGAAGAAGCATTCCAAGATGTAGTATCGAATCTGGAAGACCATGAAGTACTCAAGGAGTTCAAGGATGTATTTCAGGAGGTACCTAGACTACCTTCGAGGAGGGACATCGATTTTTCTATAAATTTGATGCCTGAAATAGCTCCAGTTTCGAAAGCTCCTTATAGAATGAGTACGCCAGAGCTGAAAGAGTTGCAATTGCAGCTCGAAGAGCTACTAAAGAAAGGTTACATTAACCCCAGTTTGTCACCATGGGGAGTCCCGGTCCTATTCGTAAAGAAGAAAGATGGGACGTTGTGGCTGTGCATTAATTTTTGACAGTTGAATAAGGTCACTGTCAAGAACAAGTATCCTCTGCCAAGGATTGATGATCTTTTTGATCAGTTGAAGGATGCAAAAATATTTTTGAAAATAGATCTCCGATCAGGATATCACCAAGTGAGAATAAGGGATGAGGACATCAGCAAGACCTCCTTTAGAACAAGGTATGGTCATTATGAGTTCACAGTGGTGTTGTTTGGATTGTCCAACGCACCTATTGTTTTCATGTGCTTAATGAACGGAGTGTTCAGAAATTATTTGGACAAGTTTGTCATAGTCTTCCTGGATGACATCTTGGTGTATTCCAAGATAGAGGAAGAACACTAGAAACACTTGAGAATGGTGCTATAGGTGTTGAGAGAACACCAGTTGTACGCAAAACTGAGCAAGTGCTCTTCTTACCAAAGGAAAATCCATTATTTGGGACACATTATATCTGAAGAAGGGATCACTGTGGATCCTGAAAAGGTACAGGCCATTCGAGAATGGCCAGCACCAAGGAATGTGGCATAAGTTAGATCTTTTATGGGTCTGGCGGGCTATTATAAGAGGTTCATAGTCGGATTCTCAAAGATAGCTCATTCTATCACTTCCTTGCAAAGGAAGGAGAAGAAGTTCCAGTGTACTGAAGAATGTGAGAGTAGCTTCCAACGATTGAAGCAGTTGCTAACTAGTGCTCCAATCCTAAAGATTTCATATCCAAACAAGGATTACGTAGTATGCATGGATGCATGTAAGGAGGGGTTGGGAGGAGTTCTCAACCAAGAGGGATTTGTAGTTTGTTATGAATCCCGAAAGTTGAAGGAACATGAGAAGAATTATGCCACTCATGATTTAGAGCTGGAAACAATCGTCCACGCCTTGAGGAAATGGAGACATTACCTCATGGGCAAAATATTTGAGTTGAGGACAGACCATAATGGTCTGAAGTATTTATTTGATTAGTCGACCTTAAACGCCAGGCAAATCAGATGGATGGAGTTTCTGTGCAAATATGACTTTGATATCAATCATATCAAAGGGAAATAAAATAAGGTGGTTGATGCACTCAGCATAAAGGTGCACGAATTACATGCTACAACCATTAGCATGTACTAGACTGAGATGAAAGACAAAATTCTGGAAGCTGAAAATGTTGATTTGCAGTACAAAAGTCTTGTAGAAAAGCTACAACAGCGTGAGAGACCACAGACCAAGGAAAGTTACACCTTGGGAACTAATGGTTTACTTCTGTATAAAAACATAGTGTATGTACCCAATGTCCAGGAATTGAAGTTGGCAATTCTAAAGGAGATGCATAACGTGGCTTATGCTAGACATCCTGGATATCAGAAGACTGTGGTAGCAGTCAAAAGCCATTATTTTTGGCCGGGTTTGAAGAAAGAAATCGTTGAATACATCACCAAATGTATGGAGTGCCAGAAGGTTAAGGTGGAGCATAGGCACCCATCAGGGTTGCTGCAGCCTTTACCTATTCCTAAATGGAAATGGGACGTGGTAACAATGGATTTTATCACAGGATTGCCCAGAATGAGCAAGCAGCATGATTCAATCATGGTGGTGGTGGACAAGATTACTAAAGCTACCCATTTTATTCCATTGAAAACCACCCACAGAGCAGTAGATGTTGTTGACATTTTCCTAAAACAAGTTGCACGCTTGCATGGAATTCCTAAGACAATTGTGTCGGATAGAGACCCGAAATTCACTTCGAATTTCTGGAAAGGACTGTTCAAAGGATTCAGAACGAATCTGAACTTTAGTACAACATATCATCCCGAGTCTGATGGACAGATAGAGAGAGTAAATAGAGTAATAGAAGACATGCTGAGAATGTATGTGATGGATAAACCATCAAGGTGGGAAGACTACCTGCATTTGGTAGAATTCACCTACAATAATCGGTATCATGCATCATTGAAGATGAACCCATTCAAAGTGCTTTATGGAAGAAAGTGAAACACTCCAGTGAGCTGGGATAATCCAGCTAACAGAGTAGTAGTTGGGCCTGAACTACTCAAAGAGATGGAAGACCAAATGATAAGAATTAAACATAATTTAAACGCTCCCCAGGAGAGGCAGAAAAGTTACGCTGATAGTAACAAAACCCATAGAGAATTCAAAGTGGGTGATCATGTTTTCCTAAAAGTGAAAATTAACAGGAGTTCCCTAAGACTGGGAAGTTGCGCCAAGTTGGCAGCAAGATTTTGTGGGCCATTTGAGATCCTGGAAAGGATTGGGTCAGTTGCATACATGCTTTCATTACCTGCATCTATGACTGTACGTAATGTGTTTCATGTTTCACTGCTTAAGAAATATGTACCTGATGCTAATCATATTATCGATTGGTCTGTGATTCAGGTGGAACCAGAAGGTGTCCTGCAAGTGCATCCTGTGTGCATATTGGACAGGAAAAGAAAACAGCTCTGGAATCGAGCTATAGAGATTGTAAAGGTACAGTGGACCTGGTATGGTCCTGAGGACACGACATGGGATCATGAAGAGGTTATGCGAGCAGAGTACCCGCATCTTTTTGATAATTTTGAAAGGCTTGCAGAGACAGTGTAAGTTGCACTGAAAACAGTGCAAAAATAAGGGGAGGGGGATTGTAGTGTCCCCAAGGCCAAGCCCCATTGCAAATCATGTTCTGAAAGAAACTATAATTATGTTTTATAGGTTGGTGAGCCAAGTTTTTAGAAGCTGGAGGCTTATGTGTTTGTTTGTCCAGGGAGCCTAAGTGTTGAAGGCTAGGAGCCTGCTGCTGTATATGTAATCATGCAGAACACTTAATAAAATATAAACACCACCAAGTGCAGATCGACCACGATGAATGAGTGAAGGGGGACTGAGCATCCACAGAGTGGGCAAGGAATTAGAAGCTGGAAGGTGGGAAAGGGGCTAAGTGTTGAGCCTAGGGGCTAAGCCTAGGGGGGGGGCTTAAGCCTGGGAATAATATTTTAATATTATTCCAAAAGATATGTGCATCATATGTTTTATCCTAAGTCCTTTTGGAAGGACGCGTGATTTCCTAAGTGTTGGGAGGAATGCATGTTGGTGGAACACATGCAGTTCCATGGGTGACAAGTGTCAACCTTGGTGCATGCGAATAAAATGGCCAGGGTGAGCCGTGAGAAGGTCCCGGATTCCCATTCCACTGGATTGTCTGAACATGTACGGAGCTCTGAGTAGTATGACTAACCCGTCTCCTGTAGAGAACCTTTGTGAGACCCTGTGACTCGAATGTCTGTGTTTGATTCTGAGAAATCCCGTGCATGTAACCCCAGCCTACGATAATCCTATGTTTATTTTGGGGAAGAGTCTTGCTTGTTCGGGAAAGCTGAGTGAGCCTATGCAAGCATTTCCTGTTCCGAAGCCGTGACTGTGAATCCATCCTGTGATTTCCGAATCCATTTTTTGGAAAGCATGTGTTTGTTTTCCCGTGGAATTGTTGAGACTACGTAGTACTGGACTGCGTGAGGCTTGTTGGCCTGTGAGAGACTCCCTTGAGGTGAGAGAGTGCGTAGGGGAAGGAGAGAACTCTTGGTAGGAACCCTGTAGCTGCCATAGAGCCCAGAGACTTTCGGTCCGGTCTGTTCCTGTAACCCAAGGTAAGGGAGATTGGTAGCCGAAGGACTGTCCAGGTGACAGAGAAGGTGCATTCTCCTGGGGAGGAAAAGGCATGTGGGGAATGAGGGTTTGTGGGAAGTGAGCGTGGGAGACTTCTTGGAGAGCATTCTGTCCTTGTGGTTGTGTGTGACTGTTTTCCCTGTAACTTCATCCTGAGCCTAGATTCCTTGCCTTGGGGTGGAGCTTAGTCCCAGCTCGGGGGTGACCCACTGTTGAGTTGATGAGCAGTGCGGTCTAAGGCTGGAAGGTTCGTGGAAGGCCTGCATTTGTTTGGTGGATTCCACCATTGTTACAAGATAAGTGTCTAACTATGTTTTATCACATTTTATAATGTCTCCACTGTAAATGTTATCATGTTTTCCGCTATGTAAATGAATTAATATGGAATGCTATGGATTGTTTAATTATAGCAGTAATGATATGTTTTACTCTGAGTTAAATGTGTTTATTTGTTTAAATGCATGGGATATATGATATCTGTATGAGCTTTGTACAAATGGTGTGTACAAGTGGGTATCAGAGTGTGAGTAAGCCCATAGTTTCGAAATGGGTGTGCTACAGTTATGTTCTCCACATGTGAGGTTTGGAAATTTTTGTCACATTGTGATGTTAGTATATTTTCTTCACGTTGTAACATGAAGATATGTTTGACACATTGCGAGGATATGGATATGCTCATCACATTGTGAGAAAAGGGCTATTTTCTAGTTTTGTTCGTTAAATTGCAACATTGAGTTATGTTCATCACATGACGAGGTTGGTCTGTGTTCGACATATTACAAAAATGTGTGTACATCACATGACGAGGTTGTTTTGTGATGACATACATATTACAAAAATGTGACGACATTCTTGTCAAATTGCGAGGATAGTGATATGCTCGTCAAATTGTGACGAAAGGGAGATGTTCATCATATTGTGACGTTACATTATTCATTATATTGTGATGAAACTATGTTCACCACATTGCGACAACATGGATATGCTCATCACATTGTGACGACATGGCTATGTTGGTCAGATTGCGATGTTATATTATTGGTCATATTGTGATGTGATTATGTTTGTCCAATTGCGACGATAGGGATATGCTTGTCACATTGTGACGACATGGCTTTGGTCATCATGTTACAATGTTACACTGGTGGTCATATTCTGATGCTATTATGTTCATCATATTGGGACATTAGTATATTAATCACATTGCAACATTCCTATGTTCGGCATGTTGCAACGTCTGATTTTGGTTTTCAAATTGCAATGTCGAGTTATGTTTATCACATGGGAAGGTTGGTTTGTGTTAGACACATTACGAAAAGGAAGTTCTAGCCAAGTCTAAAAAAAAAAATTAATGAAGTGTTTCCTTTGTTAGAAAAATAAGAACCTTCAACTAATGTGACACATTAGAAGAAAATTTAGAATCATATTTATTATAAGGACATTGATAGCAAATGATATTCAACTTTACAATTATGATTCTTACTTGTTCTAAATACATCTATAGAAAATCATCTTGAACTTTGTAGATGATAAATTACACTTGTTTTAAGGACATTGTTTGTAAATCTACATGATTCTATTGACATTGATAGTAAATCATTTAATAATTTATAATAAGAATAATCTAATATTATGATTTACTCCTATTATTTTATAAATAAATATTTAAAAATTTTAAATATAAAAAAATTGCAATTATTTTAAATTGAATTTAAATTATCTATTGCAATTATTATTTCAAATGAGTTTGTAATTATTATTTAAATTGAATTTAAATTATTTTTTATTATATTTATTTTTTGGCAATTCTTATTTTTATTGCAATTCTTATTTAAATTATTTTTTGTTGCAATTATTATTTGAATTAATTGTTGCAATTATTATTTCAAATAAATGTGGAATTATTAAAATATTTGAATTTAAATTATCTTTTATTATTGTTATTTTATTCGAATTAGTATTTGAATTGATTCTATTATTATTATTCTAATTAAATATAAATTTTTATTTTATTATTATTTTAAAATAAATATTTATAAATGACTATTTTCCAATGATATTTTAAACAACAAAAAATAGTGATTTGGTGCAAATTTATATGGCATTCCCAAAAAAATCATTTCATAAAATAACTAAAAAATACAAATTTTAAACTTATAATATTTTGAATGGTTTAAGTATTTTTTCTTTCATAAATTTCAAATTCAAATAACAATATTAAATTCAAATAAAATAACAATATTGACAACAAACCATTAAATTAACCTCTTTAACTGAAAACAATTTGTTTTTCCATTGTAATGTAATGATTGAAATAAGAAACAATCATGTAAATAATTCACTTCATACTTAGTACCAAAATCAGGTTAGATATATCTTAACTCTAAATTTATCAAAATATTAATTTGAAAGAGATACAAAAAAATTAAATGTAAAATTTTCTCATATTTACTATACATTTAATTATTACACTAACTAAAATACTTTCTTATGTTTTACAATACATTCAATTGTTGCATTAATTTTAACATATGTAATATATTTTGGGAAAAAAATATAATACAACAATATTAGAAGAAAATATTTAACCCAAACACTAAAATAAATAACTATAAATAATAATAAAATCTAAATTAAACAACTTTAATAACTTATTAAAACATTTTTAAGGAAGTTGACAAATAAACATTATATTTCATAATAAATGCATCATACACACAAATAACCATAACCTCATCCTATTTTAACCCTAACCCTAACTTGATGATTTTGTAAATCCCTAATTACTAAAAAAAATTATAATTATAATATATTAATGTGATTAATTTGTCACAAAGAAGCATGTTGCAAGATTCATCCTGTCTTAAGTTTGCAGGATTTGTATATTATAAATTAATTTAGAAAAAATAAAATAGTAAATAACAAATTATTTAATAAAGTTAATAAAAATAAAAATAATAAAGTATTATATATAGTAATAAGAAAAATAAAAATAAAATAAAGACATTGTTAAGATAATACATTAATAATGCATTACTTAATAAATAAAGGAAGACAACACTAATAATGTATAAATACATTAATGTATTAATTAATTAATACTTTAATGAAATGCATAAATAAAATATCAATATATTAATGTATAACCTAATATATTAATGTAACATGTAAATAATAAATATATTAAGAGTTGAATTTATTAATAAAAGTATAAGCAAAATTATTAAAATTAGTCAATTATTAATTGTTTAATAAAACATATATACATTAATAAAGTATTAAAATTTCAAAAAATACAATAATACATAACATTAACAAAGTATTTACATTGATAAAATATTAATAATGCATGAATAAAATAAAAATACATTATAAGAAAAACACATTAATATATTCATAATAGATTGATATATTATTTAAACTATACATTAATGATATATAAATGAATGTATAAAATACTAAATACATTAATGTGTTAAGTATTAAATGTATAAAACAATACTTACTACAATAATGCATTAAATGTATTAATGAGTTAATGTATTTAATGCATTAATGTATTAATGCGTTAATGTATTTAATGCGTTAATGTATTTAATGCATTAATGCATGAAATGCATTAATGCATGAAATGCATAAATACATTAATGTGTTAATGTATTTAATACATTAATGTATTAATGCATTAAATACATTAATGCATTAATGCATTAA
>ML783112.1:247669-273302 GCA_009831015.1 Picea engelmannii
ACATATTCCAAAGGAGAATAGGAGGAAATTGGATGCTAAAGCCACTAAATGTATTTTCATTGGGTACTGTTCTGAATTTAAAGCATACAAACTGTTTGATCCTGCTACTCACAAAGTATTTGCAAGTAGAGATGTACTTTTCCCTGAGAAGGAAGCAAAAAATCATGACGACAACAGTCAAGAGGAATGACAGAGACTTCTTGATGGAGGAGTTAAAGAAGAGAAGCAACAGCAACAACCCACACAACAACGTCCATCCCTGCAGTGACAGCAACAGCCATCCCCGCAGTGACAGCAGCAACAGCAGCAAGAAAGACTCAGTGATACATGTAACAACCTCCTCGTTATGACAACAACGCTGATAACAGGTGCATTTTTTTTTTTTGTTTTAAAAGTGTGTGCGTGCGTGTAGGAGGGGAAACAGACACACTGGACTCTACGTCGCCACCCAACGACTAACAAGATGCAACCACGACGACCACAACAAGAAGACGCAAGGCGCAAAACAAGTAACTGCAAGCAAATACTACCCAAGACAAAGGTGCCCCACAATATCTTCAACAATAAACGACATACTGGGTTAGGTACTTTACGAACACAGAAGGTAGAATCCATGGTAGTAGGTTTTACTATTTCTGCACAGGAAAGAAGGACGTTTAATCTTAGTCCTCTGCTCCGGAGAGAGAGGAGGTTAGATAGGCTCTTGGCTGACTGCTCAGGCAGAAACTAGTAATCCCCTCAGGTGTGTCGCAAGAGACTCTTGATACGGCACTGGATTCTTGACACATCAAAACACACAGACATATATACTAAGGCTACTAAAGGTGTCCACATCCCTCCCGACACAAGCAGACCACACAATGCAATACCACCAAGTACTACAAAATCAAGGACAATCATGATCTCTACGGGAGACGCAAGTCAGGAGGACTTTAATAATGACCAACCACTATTGAGACTAGAAGACATCAATCATAGATCAATTTCTCCATTGTTTTCCATTAAGCGACGAGTACCATCCCAGTCTTAACAATGTACATTAGTTTACTTGCAAATCCCGGTTTATTGAATCATAATGAAACTATAATCGCGTCTCCATAACATAACCATATCAAATTATGCTATTAATAACAATAACTTTTTTAGTAACAAATTCAATAATTTAACAACATCCTTCCATTTAACATTATCCTAACATTGATGTTGAATAACAATGCATTTCATGCTTCACCACCAACTAATAGCAATTACATAATTAACCTTGCAACTAACTAATATGGCAATAACCATTAAATGACCATTTAATAACAACTAATTAAATAACATTGCAGTTATCATTTAATGCTTTGCAAATTAAGCAAGTATTCACATTGCAATTGAAACAAATATTCACGTTGCAACTTAAACAAATATTCCCATACTTTACAATAACCTTACAACAAATCAATTACCTCCTACTCGTAGGTTACCCACCACTTATCTTTATCATAAATGGTCAAATTTAAATTTTTAAATGTTAAACCACGAACACTTATCTTTATCATAATATTCCACATCAATGATTATCCTTGCATCAATCTAGATATGTATAACTAATAAAAATATAGAGTATAGTCTATTATAAAGGATAATATGACTTACAAAAACTTAAAGTTTAACCATTTCAATGTTACAATGAAAATTTAAGTCTCCAACAAACTAACTTAAATTACGTTCAATCATATTTAATTTAAGTTTACTTTAAATATACAATATAAAAATTGAATTTCACAAATTAAATTTTAGCGTTCCAGACTTAATAGCATAAACAAAATCCAGAATATTAACCTTCCATAAACCATCACAACCTTGAAAATAGGCGTTGTATTCACATTACAGTTTACATTTATTGCAATCATCGCTAATTTCTAAGCATTAGAGGTGGGAAAGGCTGGCGTTCTGTTCACTCTTCCCAATACAGGGTAATGACCGGGAACCTGGCGAACGGTGGGCACACGTAACGCTACCCAACTCAACGACACAACAACCAAAAAAAACATCGTTTCATATACCACGAAGGAGATGGGGTTCCTGCTAGTCCCTTAAATTACGCTGCGCAGGCTCAACAAAAATGATAATGACTATAAGGACACATTCCTTCAGACAGGATAAGGATTTAAATCTTTTAATGAGGGGAATGCCAAGGCTTGACCGAGGATGAACAAAATCACATATTCGGAAGGATCTGGACTGCACTGTAAGCTACAGATATCCTCCGAAATATAAAGGATAGTTCATAACAAATGTATTAATGAAATCAACAGAAACCTTAGATAGAATTTCAGTATATGTAACAATGAAGTGCTTTTGGGATAGTCACCTTTCCTGCAACAGTCGTTCCACATGCAACGGTTCGACACCCTCTAACAAATTTATGGTTCAAGGTTTACCATAATTTCTATTTCAATGTTTACCAGTATTAATTTGGTTGCTTTTATAAATTTATTAACAAAAGAGAACAGAACAAACCTACAAATTTTATTAGCATCCACTAGAATGTTGGGTAAAGCATGAAAGGTCAAATGTGGATAGTTTATACCAAGGAAGCAGATAAAGTCTATAAAATTCCTGCTTAAGAATATTTGAATACAAACATTTGGGTACTCTACTTGAGGCTGTTGAATAAACACACTTAAAATAATAACAAATTACCTAGGGTTTTTTATTCCATTTTTACATAACGGAATGCCTACTCCATCTCAATTACAAAATACTACAAAACCATAAAATATTGAACCAAAGAAAGACAATAAAATGAGAGACGTGAAAATATTGATATCGCTAAGTGTATAATCTGCAACGATACCTTAATGGAATAATAATAATAGGAGTGTACACTGCATCTCCGAAATGGCAAAGTAAAACATATGAGAAAACCATAAAATACAAGCAAACGAAACACTGAAAAAGATATGAGTTATGAGATAGTGTATAGTTACCATATACGAATTCGGATTTTGAGTTTTCAAGCATTTCAGGCCCACTGGCAGAGACGTTCACTAACTATCGCCTGGTTGGGTTTAACCAACTAGTTGATTCACGTTCGTACTAGGTTATATATGAGTTTCTGGTTGATGCATAATAGTTTACTGCCCAGGAATTGATAATTTAAATCGATGAAAACGCAGACAGGTAAATACACCGACAGGAAATAAAGACGCCCTCAGCAGAATGTAAAAACTATTTCTGGGTTGTACAGTAAAATGGAAGTGAATGAAAATGCCCAAGAAGTCCAACGCCCACAGCAAAATGTAAAAACGTCCATAAACAAAATGCCCACCGTAACCGAAGAGGGAATGCCCAAAAAAAATGAATGGCTAGTAAGTTACCACGAGATGACAGGAGTTTAGAAATGAATGACAGTAATAGGCTAAAATGAAATGCCCACCAATGAAATGCCCACAGTAAAAAGAAAAACGCCCATGGTAGATTTATATGCCCAGGGACCCAAATACAATAACCATAAACCCCAAAACAAAATTGCCAGAAACCCTAAAACTGTGCCAAAAACGAAGAACCATAAACTGCCCTGCTAATATTCTTATAGCATAAAAAGGGGTCGATTCCTGAGGTTCATTGCAACCATTCTAAACTAATCTTTATCACAAACTTAAGCATTCATCCAAAATAAAAACACAGCCATCTAAATTTTCAGACGCAAACACGAACTATCATTCAACCAAAATAAAAACATACCTTGGCCTATTCACCCGCTTCGGATGGCATCCGTGTGCTCCTTGATGCTCCCGCTCGCCGACCTTAGAGACTACACCGGTACCTCCCAGCCAAACGCTAGGGGTACTCTGCTTCCCCCTCAGCCCCCCGAGCTGCAAAGGGGCCACACACAATCCAGATAGTAACCTAGCTTCCGAGCTCGCCTCCAAGGCTGAGCTACCACTCTAACACAGCTGAGAAAATCCCCAACTCCTCACAAGCAATCAGTCCAGTTTTCAATTTCGGTAGCATAACAATACCTAATAGCTTCCCCCCCTTCTTTCTCCCTTCCTCCCCTCTTTTTATGCCCCTCAAATCCTAAATCATAATAAATCTAAGTTTTTAATGAAACCCTAAAAAATTCTCTCTTTTACAAGTGTCACTCATCCCTACCCTTCTCCATAAATTATTTTCTTTTTCTATAAATTAGAGATTATGGAATACACGTCAATTTGTTTATAATAAATATATATTACTTTATTTTTCCTATTTACAAGCATGTTATTCATCATTTTAATTTATCATCATCCATCATTTTAATTTATCATATATATATATATATATATATATATAGGTTAATAAGAGATTAAAGTGATGACAAACATGTATGTGGGAACAATAGATGTATAACATAAAAGAGGAATAATGAGAAATTAAGGGGATGGATGGTGATTTAATAATGTGAAATGGACATGTAATTGGGAAATGGATACTGGAAGATTAAGGTGATGGATGATACTTTAATAATGTAGACAGGGATAATGAGAGGATAATGGTCTTAGTTTTTTTTTGGAATTTTCTTTATGTTATACTACATAGGTGATGTCATTCTCCCACAAGTTAGGAACTAATTTCTTCTTGTAAAATTTTAAAACTATTAGATTTTCTTTAAATCTTACACTCGTCATCGCCCCAAGAATTTTATGAAGACCAACTATTACTTAGGTGGGTTTTTGTTTAATTCATTATTTTTATTCCAAGGTCTGCACTTAGGGTTAGACTAAAATTTTACCCTAAACGTTTTAGACTTAGTACTAGATTCTTAACTGGGCGTCACTGGGTTAGGGAAGTTGTTTAAGAATCTCTTAAGGTGTTAATGTCTTAGGGCTATTTAGGTTTGTTTCCTTCATCCACATCAATGCGACGTGCCCTTCAGGACGCACCACGTGCTCCAAGGGTGCCACTCGCCTCGTTCATTTCCTTTACGCGACGTGCCCTTCAGGATGCACCACGTGCTCCAAGGGTGCCACTCGCTTCTTGTATTTATTTTGTGCGACGTGCCCTTCAGGATGCACCACGTGCTCCAAGGGTACCACTCGCCAACTGGACTGATTGGTAGACATCTATAACCCCTGGAGTCAACACTCCGCCAGGTGAACTTGTGGGAGACTAAGGGTTCTAAGGAATAAGTCCCTCGCCTTATTGCGCGCCCCTTAGAATCATCGTGAGTGACTGTCGCAGTCTGCCCTCATGGCATCGTGGATCCTCTCGAACTAGGTAATCGTTAACCTACAGTTCGAGCCACGTCAGGAGTGCTAGTAGGCGGTGGCAGGGTTGTTGTCCACCCCTCTCCCTCAACCTCTCTGTAAACCGTGTGTGGTCCCTTTACTCCATATGTGATTCTGGTCGGCAAGCTATCATCAATCTGCATCATCAACAATCGTGTCAGAACATGTCAACATCATATCATCAGATCAAAGAAATATCACAGTAAATAAATCAACCCAAATAGCACACTCCCTGACTCAATCCGGAGTCCAAGGGGGTTCCACCGATGCCTCTACATCCTCAAGGTCCGAAACCCTGCACACTCAATGAAACAGAGTCAGCAACACCTGTGTCAATCAAAACTAGTAAAACATCATGTCGTCCGTCAATCACATCATAATCAAGTATAAATGGTTTAACATCACAAAATTCCAGATCACTTGCGAGAAAGTGTCCTCAAAAAATAAGTTTTCTCTGTGTGCCAGAGCGGGATGTTACAATATGGACAATTCCAGCCATCACAGTTCACCTATAGGACAGATCTTCACAAAGTGGGGAGGAAGATAATCAGTTGAGAAGATCTTCATGACAGATTCGGCTTCCTGAGAGGTATAAAGAATATGCCCTAATGAGTACCATTTCAAATGTCATAGAACCCATGAATTTTGATGAAGCTAATGAACATGATGAATGGAAAAATGCAATGGATGAAGAATATGAATCTATAATGAAAAACAATACTTGGAAATTGACTGAATTGCCTAAACATAAGAAACCCATTGGATGCAAATGGATATACAAACCTTAGTTTAAATCAGATGGTAGTATAGATAAGTATAATGATAGACTAGTTGCAAAGGGGTATTCACAAACAAAAGGTATTGATTATGCTGAAACATTTGCACCAGTATCTAGATTGAATACTATAAGAATGTTAATTGCTTTAGCTACAAAGTATCATTGGAAGTTGCATCAATTAGATGTTAAATCTGCATTTTTGAATGGTGAGTTAAAGGAAGAGGTTTACCTTACTCAACCCAAAGGGTTTTTTGAAAAGGGGCAAGAACACTTTGTGTGTAAGTTAAATAAATCATTCTATGGACTAAAACAGGCACCTAGGTCATGGTATGAGAAGATAGACTCCTTCTTTCTTCAACAGGGTTTTATGAGGAGCAAAATTGATCCAAATCTGTATACCAAATTTGATGAACATGGGTATATAGTATTGATTTAATTATATGTTGATGATTTAATAATTACAAGAAATGCAAAGAAGTTAATTGATGAAATCAAGGAGCAATTATCAAAGGTATTTGAAATGAAAGATCTTGGTGAGTTACATTACTGCCTAGGTCTTGAAGTTTGGAGAAATGCAGGCCAAACTTTTGTTTGTCATAGTAAGTATATCAGAGAAATACTTGAGAGATTTAAAATGGATCAGTGTAAGTCTTGTACTATTCCCCTGCAACAGAATGTGAAACTGTCTTGTGATGATGGTTCAAAGGAGGTGAATGGCACTGTGTGTAGACAGATGGTGGGTAGTCTGAATTATCTCACCACAACCAGACCTGATATTTCATATTCTGTGAGTGTGCTAAGTCAGTTCATGGCAAAGCCTCATGAAAGCCATTGGAATGCAACAAAGGCAGTACTCAGGTATCTAAAAGGTACACTTGATTATGGTATTAAATATACTGATTCATATGATGTTGAGTTGACAGGTTATTCAGATTCTGATTGGGCTGGAAATCTGGATGATAAAAGATCAACCACTGGATATGTGTTCAACATTGGATATGGGGTTGTTTCGTGGAGCAGTAAAAAGCAGCCTACTGTATCTTTGTCTTCTACCAAAGCAGAATATAAAGCCTTGTGTGCAACAACTTGTGAAGTTGTTTGGTTAAGAAGACTTCTTCAAGATGTTGGAGAAGAACGAAAGGAGCCTATGATGATCATATGTGATAATCAAAGTTCAATCAATATTGTGAAGAATCTGATTTTTCATGCAAGGACAAAGCATGTTGAAGCTTAGTATCATTTTGTTTGAGAAAAGTTGTTGTCAAATGAAATAACTCTTATGTATTGTAATACTAGTGAAAATGATGCTGATATTTTCACTAAGCCTCTTGGAAAGATTAAGTTTGAACTGTTTAGGGAGATGTTAGGTGTAGAAGTCAATCCATTCTCCATTAAGAGGGAGACTTGTAAATAATGGAGAAAGTGCTAGTTGAAAGCGCCAGTTGTAAGCGTCAGTTATAATCTTCAGTTGTGAGAGTCAGTTGTAGGTGTGTTAAGAGTCAGTTCTTAGTTAAGAGTCTAGTTGTCTTTGGTTTGCATGTAACCGAATCGGTAGAGTCTTTTCCTATATAAAGATGTAATCCATCTTCATTGAATAATAGAGAAGTGAGCATAGCCTCACCGTGTGTTTGGTTTATATATTTTATCTGAATTCAATATCTTTCATTCTTTACAAAATAGAGAGTTACAATGTCTCTCAAGGTGATGAACTATCATTGGATATTGTTTGCTAATTATGGATTCGAGTGGTGAAATTTCAAGAAAGTAAATACATGAAGTTTGTGTGTGTAGATGGTGGAAATATTATGGGTTTCCTCAACTGGAATTCACACGGCATCGTCACGTTGAATACTACATGTTTTCATCTTGCATTGTGACTGATCCTCAACATTTGTCTTTCCGACTAGGCTTTGCGAAAATGTCTCATTTTGTCATGGTTCTAGACGATATCTATGACACCTACGGAACAATGGAGGAACTCAAACTCTTCAAAGCATCATTTCACAGGTGATAATTGCATTCAGACCTATTTTACAGTTTAGGAGTATGATTTTTTAGTTTTTATTTTTTATTTTTATGTAACAGTCTTGAAATAGTTGTGAAGGGGATGGAGGTTACCATTTTTTCATATTAAAATATAAAATATTCTTTTAAATGTGTATAATGATCAGATGGGATCCATCTTCAATAGAGTGTCTTCCAGAATATATGAAAGGAGTGTACATGGCGGTTTACGACACCATAAACGAAATGGCTCAAGAGGCAGAGAAGGTTCAAGGCCGAGATACAGTCAACTATGTTCGATGGGCTGTATGGACCATATTAAAGCATAGATTTCCAATTTTTTCTTTGTGAGAACGTTGAGTTAGCCAAGTCTTTCACTGAGTGATGATTAGTTAATTTGTTTTTCTTGTGCCTGTCTAGTGGGAAGTTTATTTCGATTCATATATGGAAGAAGTGAAGTGGATTTCCAATGGTTATCTGCCAACGTTCGCAGAGTACGTGGATAACGGGAAAACTAGTTTCGGTTCTTGCATAGCCACATTGCAACCCATTCTCACGTTGGGTGATCCCCTTCCTCATCACATCCTGCAAGAAATTGATTTTCCATCGAATTTCAATTACTTGGTATGTGCCATCCTTCGACTAAAAGGTGACACACGCTGCTACAAGGTACTCCTGATAATCTTCTATATGAA
Organism: Picea engelmannii; assembly: GCA_009831015.1. NCBI lineage: Eukaryota > Viridiplantae > Streptophyta > Pinopsida > Pinales > Pinaceae > Picea > Picea engelmannii. The sequence goes on from ML783112.1 coordinate 256,408, forward strand.
ATGGAATATTGATTCTAACTTAGAATTGGAAAACAGATGATATTGACATTGGCATGGAGATTGCAGGCGGACAGGGTGCGTCGAGAAGAAGCTTCCTTCGTGTCATGTTATATGAAAGCCAATCCTCGATTAACAGAGGAAGATGTTGTCGATCATATCAATGCAATGGTCAATAACTTAATCAAAGAACTAAATTGGGAGTTACTCAGACCTGACAACAATGTTCCCATCTCTTGCAAGCAAGTTGCTTTTGGAATTTGTAGAGTTTTCCTTTACGGTTACAAATACAGAGATGGCTATGGAATTGCCACCATTGAAACAAAGAATTTGGTGATGAAAATTGTCCATGAACCCGTGCCTTTGTAACCACACCTCAAATCTACAATAAATTCCTACTTAATTTAACTTTCAGATTTTCCTTCACATCAGTTTCAATGAAAATAACTTGTGACTCTCTTGACATGGCCATCACCCTCTTTTCATGTTGATGATACTGATGGGAATGCTTCACGAATAGTTTTGCAGGTGGGCTTCACGTCAACAAATGGATCAATTGTCAGATAGCATTTTTAGTCAACTTTGGAGAGCGGGAGGAAATATATGCAGCAAGCAAATTAAGCATGTAAAATTACGCCCAATATTAGTATCTTGGCTTCAAATATGTAATTTTCCATAAGTTGTAATTAAGGTGTAAATGCTTATTATATATTTTTTTTCTTTGAAAATTTGCTATATATGGTCGTTCAATATTATAATGTATATTATCGAGAATGAAGATAATTATTCAAAAAAAATTATAACTCTAAGCACACTATAGTATATGAACATTTTGTTGAGATTTGGGTACCTTAGAAAGTGGTATCCTTGTGTTTGTGTTTGTGAGTTTCTAAACACCTGATGGAAGTACTTTATACCTTGTACCATGTACTTTATGTTTAATTTCACTTTGAGTTAGGAGATTTAAGTCAAATTTTATTTTAGCCGAAAGTCACAATTAATTCACTTTGTGAGTGAATTAAGGGACATAAAGTGAAACTATGGTAACTTAAGTAAAATGGGTTTTGAGTTGAGATTTACTTGAGATGATGTCAACCATTTATTAGGGATGAGATGAGATGATCTCATCCACACAACTTTTAGGTTTCATTATCCTTCCTTAAGGAGAGTGCAAGGGGAAAAGGAGGTTTCATTCACTTGTATGCTCACTTGAGGAGAAGTAGGAGGAGCAAGAGGATGATAATGTTTTCATATGTTGAGGCTAGCTTGGGCACTCACTTCCATGGAGATAGCTAGCAGACTTAGGGTTTTAGTTATTTAGTGGGGAGGTTCCAGCTCCGAGGAAGGCGCACTTATGGAGGAGGGCGCATCTGTTGGTTGTGGAGCATGATTATGTTCCTGATTCAGAGGTCCTTGCTTTCAGTCGTGTTTATACCCCATGAAGACTTTACACCCCAAAAGTATGTACACTCTTCCACGTGGGGGAGTGCAGAGGGGGTGTACCCCCTCTACGGGGTCCAGGGGGTTTGGGGGCGAAGCCCCCGAAGGAAAAAATGTCTTGTAAATGTATGTTGTAATTTCATTGTAAATATGGACCATTCATTATAAGGTCCCAGATCTAACGATAGAAATTATGTTAGGGTTTTTTTCCCTAGAAAGCAACCCTTTGTTATGAGGGAAATGTATTGCGGATATGGATTACGGCGAGTATTGTATTCTGAGAGAGGAGACTGTGAGAGAAAGAAGAGGAAGTTACAACGGGTTTTGTTGTAGGTTGTATCCTTTCATTTGTTGGATAATAATAAAGGAAGGATCTGGCAATTTCTCTGGTGGACATAGCCCACACTGGGTGAACCATGTAAATCTGTGTCTCTCTTGTATTGTGTATCTTCTGTGTTTTGTTTCCACATTTGTTTTATTTTATTGCTCTACGGTCCTGTTTTTCTAACAACTGGTATCAGAGTGAAAGGTAACTCGCAGGAAAAGAGGGTTCCTAGTTCGAGTGGGAGCAATGTCGAAAGATGGAAAGTTTAGGGTCAAGAAATTTAACAGCAAAAACTACCAGATATGGAAGATGCAGATGGAAGATTATTTATATCAGAAGGATATATTCCTACCATTGGGCGGAGTATCAAAGAATCCAATGGCCATGAAGGATGAAGAATGGGAGATTCTTGACAAAAAGGCTCTAGGAACGATACGGCTCAGCTTGGCAGCGTCGGTGGCTTTCAATATTTCGAAAGAAAAGACAACGAAGGATCTGATGGACACATTGGCTAAACTGTATGAAAAACCCTCGATGTCTAATAAGGTATTTCTAACGAAGAGATTATTTAATATGAAGATGTCAGAAGGTGGGTCTGTTGTAGATCATTTAAATGAATTTAATATGATTACTAATCATCTAAGTTTTGTAAAAGTGGCTTTGATAATGAGGTTAGGGATCTTCTAATCTTGTGATCATTGTCAGAAATCTTGAATGGCTTGGTCATGGCTGTAAGTAACTCTGTCTCTGGTTCAAATACTTTAAAATTTGATGATGTTGTTGGTGTTATCCTTAGTGAGGAAATGCGATGGAAAAGCACAGGTGAGACATCAGGTAATGTGTTGAACATGGAGAACAGGGGAAAAACAAAAGGATAGAGGAAAGGGCTCAGGGAACCATGGGAATTCTAGGAAGGGAAGATCCAAATCCATACTTGGAAAGATAGAGTGTTGGAATTTTGGGAAGAAAGGACATCTGAAGAAAGATTGCAAAGCTCTAAAGAAACAAAGAGATGGACAACAGGAGAGAAATCAGGAAGCAAATGTAACAGGTGATGTGTTACAAGATGCTTTGATTCTTTTTGTAGATAATATTTCTGAGTCTTGGGTAGTATATTCGGGGGATTTATTTCATGCCACACCCCATAGGAAACATTTTCTAGATTATGTTCAAGGTGATTTTGGATAGGTTCATTTGGGTGATGATGCACCATGCAAAATTGTTGAAATGGGAAAGGTAAAAATAAAGCAATGCAATGGAAACCAATGGTTGTTGAAAGAGGTAAGACATGTTCCAGATTTAAGGAAAAATCTAATTTCAATAGGGCAGTTGGCAAGTGAAGTTTGTGTATCCATATTTATAGATAAGACATGGAAGGTCATCAAATGATCATTAGTGATAGCAAAAGGAGAGAAGGTAGGTACATTGTATTTATGTACTGGTAATRCTGACTCTTCTATCTCTTTAGCTTCTATAGGAGTGGATACAACACTGTGGCATCATAGGTTGGGACACATGAGTGAGAAGGGTATGCAGATACTTGACAAAATAAATTTGCTGGCAGATCTTAAACAAATTGATTTGGACTTATGTGAGCATTGTGTTAATGGAAAGCAAAAGAGAGTTAGATTTCTCAGAGTCGGAAAAGAAAATAAGAATGAAAGGTTAGAGCTTGTGCATACATATGTATGTGGACCAACTCAGGTATCATCTCTTGGTGGGTCTCGTTATTATGTTACTTTTATTGATGATGCAACTAGAAAAACTTGGGTTTATTGCATTCGACAAAAATATGATGTTTTTGATACTTTTGAGAAATTGAAAGCTTTAGTTGAGAATGAGACAAAAAAAGGTTTGAAGTGTCTCAGATCAGATAATGGAGGTGAATATTGCATCAAGTAGTTTGATGATTATTTTTCATACCATGGGATTCGTAGAGAGAATACAGTTCCAAGAACACCACAAGAAAATGGTGTGTCAGAAAGGATGAACAGGACAATCATGGACCATGCAAGGAGTATGAGATTGCATGCCGGTTTGCCCTTACATTTCTAGGAAGATGTTGTATATACTGTTGTTTACTTAATAAACAGAGGAACTTCAAGCTATTTGGATTGTAGAATTCTAGAGGAGGAATGGATAGGAAAAAAGGTAAACTATTCTCTTTTGAAAACTTTCGGTTGTGAAGCATTTGTCCATATTGATAAAGAAAATAGAACAAAGCTTGAGTCTAAATCCAAGAAGTGTACCTTTATTGGATACGGTGTTAATGATTTTGGTTATCGATTATGGGATTATGAAAATAACAAAATCATTAGGAGTAGAGATGTCATATTCAATTAGAAGGTCATGTACAAAGATTAGTTGCAGGGAAAGAAACAGGAAGAAGAAAAACAAGAATACACAGTGCTTGATGAGATCACTGAAAAATAAATTCCAAAGGAACTTGCAAATCAAAATGTACAACAATAGGAGAAACAGGTACCTCAAACACCTGCAAGTGTTGTTAGAATATCTGCCAGGTTAAGTATACCCCCTGAACGATACTCTCCTTCATTGTATTATTTATTGTTGACTGATTCTGGTGAACCAGAATGTTATGAAGAGGCAATGCAGGTAGACACCAAAAAGAAGTGGGAGAAAAGCATGAAAAAGGAAATGGATTCCTTGGAAAATAACCAAACTTGGGACTTGGTTCAGTTACCTGTGGGAAAAAGAGCATTGAAGAATAAATGGGTTTACAAGTTGAAGGAAGAAGATGGAAGAGAAAAGCGGTATAAGGCTAGACTTGTTGTAAAGGGGTTTGCACAAAAGAAAGGTATAGATTTTGATGAAATACTTTCTCCTGTTGTTAAAGTGACTTCAATTAGGACTATTTTAAGTCTTATGGCAGTAGAATATTTTCATCTTGAACAGTTAGATGTAAAAACAACTTTTCTCCATGGGGATTTGGAGGAAGACTTTTATATGCAGTAGCCACAGGGGTATGAAGTCAAAGGGAAGGAGAATTTGGTTTGCAGGTTGAAGAAGAGCTTGTATGGCCTAAAGCAAGCTCCAAGGCAGTGGTATTTGAAGTTTGACAGGCTTATGAAAGAACAGGGTTATAGTAGATGTCATTCTGATCACTGTGTTTATTTTAAAAGGATAGAAAATGGAAGCTATATTATCTTGCTATTGTATGTAGATGACATGCTTGTTGTAGGTTCTAATATGAAGGATATAAATATTCTCAAGAAGAAATTAGCAAATTCATTTGTGATGAAGGATTTGGGTGTTGCAAAGGAAATCATTGGCATGAGAATAACAAGAGACAGGAAAACTCGCAAATTGACATTGTCTCAGGGTGAGTACACAGATAAGGTGTTGGAGAGGTTTAGAATACAAAATGCAAAACCAATTAGTACACCTTTGGCCAGCCATTTCAAATTAACTAAGGAAATGTTTCCCAAGACATAGGAGGAGATAGAATACATGTCTAGGGTCCCTTATTCATCAACAATTGGTAGCTTGATGTATGCAATGGTTTGCACAACACCAGATATTGTACATGCAGTGGGAGTTGTGAGAAGGTATATGAATAATCTAAGTAAAGAAAATTCGGAGGCAGTAAAGTGGATTCTCAGGTATTTGAGAGGTACTGCTACTCATGCATTATGTTTTGGAGGTTCAGACACTTTTCTACAGGGATATGTTGATTCATATATGGCAGGTGATAAAGACAGCAGGAGGAGCACCACAGGGTATTTTTTTACTATAGGTGGAACAACAGTAAGTTGGATTTCAAAGCTACAAAAGGTTGTTTCACTTTCAACAACAGAGGCAGAGTATGTTGTTGCTACAGAGGCTAGTAAAGAGATGATTTGGTTACAAAGGTTTACGGAGGAATTGGAAAAGAAGCAGGAGAATAACAGGTTGTACTGTGACAGTGAGAGTGCAATTCATATTGCAAAGAACTCAACCTTCCATTCAAAGACTAATCATATACATTTGAGGTACCACTTCATACGATCCGCCTTGGAAGATGGACTTTTGAAGTTGGAAAAGATACACACTAGCCAGAATCCTGCAGACATGTTAACAAAGAGAGTAACCAAAGAGAAACTAAGTTCCTGCTCAGTTTCAGTTGGTCTTCAAAAATGAATATGAAGATGAGAAATTTGCCAAGTCGAAGAAGGTTCAAAATCCATCATATAAAGAAATGGTGGAGTTGTTGAGATCAGTCTCCAAGTGGGATATTGTTGGTTGTGGAGCCTAATTATGTTCTTGATTCAGAGGTCCTTGCTATCAGTTGTGTTTATACCCCATGAAGACTTTACACCCCAAAAGTATGTACACACTTTCACGTGGGGGAGTGAAAATTGGAGGTACCCCCTCTGCAGGGTCCGGGGGGCCTATCCCCCCGGCTGGAGATTTTCGGGGGCGAAGCCCCTGAAGGAAAAATGCCTTGTAAATGTATATTGTAATTTCATTGTAAATCTGGACCATTCATTATAAGGTTGCACATCTAACGATAGAAATTATGTTAGGTTTTTTTTTCCCTAGAAGGCAACCCTCTGTTATTAGGGAAATGTATTGCGGCTATGGATTATGGCGAGTATTGTATTCTAAGAGAGGAGTCTGTGAGAGAAAGAAGAGGAAGTTACAGTGGGTTTTGTTGTAGGTTGTATCCCTTCATTTGTTGGATAATAATAAAGGAAGGACCTGGAAATTTCTCTGGTGGATGTAGCCCACACTGGGTGAACCACGTAAATCTATGTCTCTCTTGTATTGTGTATCTTCTGTGTTTTGTTTCCACTTCTTTTTTATTTTATTGCTCCGTGGTCCTGTTTTTATAACAGCATCATCAGTGGGGAGGACATAGAAACCTCATATTATAATGAGGTTTGTTTCAGAGGGAGGCTACTCATTAGTATCAGATTACTATGGAGGGTTTTCTAGATCAGAGCTTCCAGTTGGCATCTAGCTCCATTTCAATGGTATTGGCATCATTTATGGGGGGCGTACCATCCTAGCGCACTCTTGCTTCATTTGGAATTTTGTTTCATATTTGATCAAGATGTTATTGTACCAGGTTCATCTATATTTTGTACTTGTTGTATTCCACCATCTATTCTCCTCATATATAGACATATATTCCAAACTGGTTTTCCCCGGGGGGGAGTTTCATCTAGGGTCATGTTGACCAAAAATACATGTGTTCAGTTTCATGTATGTAAGATTGTAGAACTATTGTATTCTCAGCTGTAATAATCATTAGGTGTGTTACATTTATTTTGGTATGCATGTGCTAACCCTTCGAGACTAAAACTACATGCTAGAGCACCTAAATCGTGAATGTAATTGTAACAAATCAACAAGAAGTTCTTGAACTATTGGTTGTCCTAAAACAACATCAAAACCTTCATTGAGAGTTGAAACTTAAAGTCAACTTGAGGTCAAAGATAGACCTAGTTGGCAACTTGATAGGACCTGGAAAATCTTCATGGTATCAGAGATGAGGTGGTTGATTTTTGAGTAGTTTGGACAACATCTGAGTGGCTTGTTTTAGACATTTTCTTGGCATATTTTGTGGACAACCATTGACAATTTTTAGTGGCTACTTGTTGACAGAATTTTGTAGAAGATTGTAGAGCAGTTGTGGACAGTTTTTTTCCATCTCTTTTCACACCTAAGGGGTAGGAGTGAGGTTGATTTGACACGACCTCTTTTCACACCTATATTGCTAGGAGTGAGGTCAGAGTTCACTTGCCTCTTTTCACACCTCTGTTGATAGGAGTGAGGAAGCATTCCTTTGCAGTTTGAGGATCAGTTGGAGTGTAGTTTGGCAGTCATGTCAGCATCTCGGATGCACGTGGAGGATAGGCTAGCTGGAGCTAGCAACTGGTCACCTTAGAAGTCGATGATTGTCTTTATGTTGGAGGACCTCAAAAAATGGGATATAGTTAAGGCACATGTGGTTGTTCCTCCTGCTAGTGCTCCCATATTGTTAGAAGAGTTCAGGAAGAGGAACAACAAGGCAAAGAGGACGATATGTGATTAAGTGAGGGATCACATTATTCCCCACTTGACTGGGAAAGCTTGGGAATATTGGATATGGGAATCTCTATGTAAGCTTTATCGTACCTCTAATGAGAATCGAAATATGGTTCTTCATGATCGACTGAGGGGAATTCGCATGCTCGAGGATGAGTCAGTCACTTTTTTCCTTGATCATTACACCCAGATCAGAGACAAGCTTGGAGCCATCAGAGAGGTGGTGAACCCCAACTCTATGGTGAGGATATCTTTGAACAGCTTCACCAAACCATGGTTTCCATTCGTTTGCGGCATTGTTTCCAGGGAGGTCATGCCCACATGGGAGAGGATGTGGGATGACTTCATCCAGGAGGAGACTAGACTTGTAGTAAAGGCTTTTGGACAACATCAAAAACAAACAGTGCATGGTGATGAGGAACTTTCTCTTTGGACAAAGGGAAAGAAGAAGCCTGGTCGGGGAGGTCGACAGGGTCCCAAGTTTGGGGCCCCACCACAAGGAGGAGAGAGCATTAGTGGTACAAAGAGAGATATGAGATCAGTGAGATTATTTTCTTGTAGGGATTTGGGTCACTATGCGTGACATTGTCCCAAGAAGAAGAAGAAGCAGCATGATGTTTCGGCAACGACATCAGAGGAGCTTGAGTTCAATGAACAATTTGCGAGAGAGTGTGCATCCATGACTACTTTGTCAGTTGTGACACCATCCATCATCATGTGGGGACGCAGAGTTGAGGATGACCTACTGAATCATAGTAGTGACTCAGAGGGAGCTCAAACTCAAGTTTCATGGACACCATATTCAGAGGGGGTGACTGGTCTACCTAGGACAACTTCAATTTCATATTTGTCAAGATAGAGGGTTGGTGCAAGGGCTTCAGAGCATCATATATTGATGAGGAGAAGTGGTATGGAACTGTAGAGGCTTGATCCTCACTTGGCTACAGACACAGGCAGATGAAGTTCTAGATCCACTTCAGGTGGAAGCTACTTGGCGAGAGGCCAAGCTGATGATCTTGGTGAGATGTCGAGATCTAGGTACTCTTGGTGAGATACCAAGAGGGGGAGACTCTTGGTGAGATGATAAGAGAGTGAATTTCAGTGAGATTCCAAGACTATTGACCGTTGGCGAGATACCAGGAGGTAGAAATCCTTGGTGGGATACCAAGGTGGAGATATTTGGTTTGATACCAAGATCTATGTGATATTGGATAGGTGGAGTGACACTTCCACATATAGATCACACAGATTGAGAAGATCCGTGTCAAACTAATTTCATTGATCAGGGTACATCCATACTCACCGAGTATATTCCAGGATGCAACCATGTCCACTATAGGGATGATATTGGTGGTGACGGGCACTTTCCTCGGTAAGAGGGAGTGTTGATATTTAGGTACCTTGGAAAGTGGTCACCTTGTGTTTGTGAGCTTCTAAACACATGATGAAAGTACTTTGTACCTTGTACCATTTCAATGGTCTTGGTAGCATTTCTGGGGGGCACACCATCCTAGGCCACTCTTGCTTCATTTGAAATTGTATTTCAACTTGGATCAAGCTGATATTGTACCAAGTTCATATATATTTTGTACGTGTTATATTCCACCATCCATTCTCCTCATATATAGTCATATATTCCAAATAGGTTTTCCCCGGGGGGGTTATCCAAGGTCATGTTGACCAAAAATACATATGTTCAATTTCATGTATGTTAGAGTGTATAAATACTGTATTTTCAGCTGTAAAGATCTCTAAGTGTGTTACATTTATTTTGGTATGCATGTGCTAACCCTTGGTGACTAAAACTACATGCTAGAGCACCTAAATTGCGGATGTAACCATAACAAATCAGCAAGAAGTTCTCGAACTGTTGGTTGTCCTAAAACATCAGCAAAACCTTCATTGACAATTGAAACTTAGAGACAACTTGAGGTCAAAGACAAACCTAGTTGGAAGCTTGATAGGACCTAGAAAATCTTCATGGTATCAGAGCTAACGTGGTTGATGTTTGAGTAGTTTGGATAGCATATGAGTGGGTTTTTATAGACATCTTCTTGGAAGATTTTGTGGACAACCATTGACAATGTTTAGTGGCTTATGTTGGTAGAATTTTGTAGAGGATTGTAGAAAAGTTGTGGACAGTTTTCATCAGTCTCTTTTCACACCTACAGGGTAGGAGTGAGGATGATTTGACACGACCTCTTTTCACACCTATATTGCTAGGAGTGAGGTCGGAGTTCGCTTGCCTCTTTTCACACCTGTGTTGACAAGAGTGAGGAAGCATTCCTTTTCATTTTGAGCATCAGTTGGAGTGCAATTTAGCAGTCATGTCAGCATATCGGATGCCTGCGGAGGATAGGCTAGCTAGAATTAGCAACTGGTCTCCTTGGAAAGTGAGGATTGTCTTTATCTTGGAGGACCTCGAACTATGGGATATAGTTGAGGAAAATGTGGTTGTTGCTCCTTCTATTGCTCCCATCTTGTCAGCAAATTTCAGGAATAGGAACAACAAGGAAAAGAGGATGATATATTATTCAGTGAAGGATCACATCATTCAACACTTGACTGGGAAAGCTTGGGCATAAGACATGTGGGCATATCTATGTAAGATTTATCATATCTCTAATGAGAACCATAAGATGGTTCTTCACGATAAAAAAAGGTTCATTCACATGATCGAGGATTAGTCTGTCACTTCTTTTCTTGGTCGTTACACCTAGATCAGAGATAAGCTTGGAGACATCAGAGAGGTGGTCAACCCCAACTTTATGGTGAGAACAACTTTGAACTGCTTCACTAAACCATGGGGTCCATTCATTCATGACATTGTTTCAAGGGATGCCATGCCGACATGGGAGAGGATGTGGGATGACTTTGTCCAGGAGGAGAATGGAATTGTGGTAGAGGCTTTTGGATAGCATCAACAACAGATAGTGCAGGGTGATAAGGACCTTTCTCTATGGACAAAGGGAAATAATAATATTGGTCGGGGAGGTCGATAGTGTCCTAAGTTTGGGGCCCCACCACATGGAGGAGAGAGAATCAGTGGGAAGAAGAGAGATATGATCTCAGTGAGATGCTTTGCTTGTAGGGATTTGGGTCATTATGTAGGACAGTGTCTTAGGAAGAATAAGAAGCAACATGATGTTTCAACAACGACAACAGAGGAGCTTGAGTTCGATGAATAGTTTGTGAGAGAGTGTGCATTCATGACTACTTTGTCAGTTGTTACACCATCCAACATCAGATGGGGAGACAGAGTTGAGGATGACCTACTGACTCATAGTAGTGATTCATAGGGAGCTCATACTTAGGTTTCATGGACACCATATTCAAAGGAGGTGATTGGTCCACCCAGTACAACTTTAGTTTCATAGTTTCCGAGACAAAGGGTTGGTGTAGGGGATTCAGAGCATCATAGATTGATGAGGAGGAGTGGCATGGAACCAGAGAGGCTTGAGCCTCACTTGGTCACAGATATGGAAATATCAGGTTCTAGATCCACTTTAGGTGGAAGATACTTGCTGAAAGGACAATTTGATGATCTTGGTGAGATACCAAGAGGAGGGGCTATTGATGAGATTCCTAGAGAGTGACTCTTGGTAAGACTTGAAGAGTATTGACCGTTGGCGAGAAGACAGGAGGTAGAAATACTTAGTGGGATACCAAGGTGGATATCTTAGGTTTGATACCAGGATCTAGGTGATCTTGGATAGGTGGAGAGAAACTTCGATCTATAGATCACAAAGATTGAGTAGATCTATGTCATACTACTTTCATTGATCAAGGTACATCCATACTCACCGAGTATATTCCAAGAGGCAACTGTTGAAATGGACACTTGACACTGAGAGGGGGGGGGTGAATCAGTGTCACAAAACTTTGGACAATTTTCTAGTTTTCAGAAATTAACTGAACAACAAATATTTTTTTCATTTTCTCAATCAATATATATATATATACTTTATTTATTTATTTAACTTGAATGAATACATAAGATCAATATTTGAATTTCATCTTCAAACAATTATGAGAGACCCAACTCTCTATTACAAGACCTAGCTTATAGTTCTCAGATCCAAATAAGAAATGAGGAATCCAATCCTCATAACAAGTCCTAGCTTGTTGATCTTAGATCCAACTGAGATGTGAAGAATCCAATTCTCATACAAGACCCAACTTGTAAACATGCACCAACCTAATTGAATGAACCTTCATTCAATCCATTATATATAAATATATATACTTCAACAAATTCAACTACACTTCTTCTCACCATTATTTCTTGTTTATATAGTCTTCCAACTGGTGTGAATTTGAATCATTGTGTCTTTTTATATTTGAACCATTGTACTTTTTTATTTAAATGATAATATTAAACTCTAAATAATAGTATTTTTCCTTTTATCCATTATTCATAATGCTAATGATTTAACTCTCTTAATCATGACTGTGTGATAGTTCTTTTGTCTTCATGAGTTGATCACAGACATGGATCGACTCATCATTTTGTACTTATTCGTCTGTTGTGTTCTCAATTTCACCAACATATCATATTTGATGTTTTATCGATTCTCTGTATTGTTATAGTGTTAACTCTCTGTCAAATTAAATCTGTATGAGGCCCTTTCTTCAAACCATTTACATATGACCATACGCGCAAAACCATGGGTTTATTGATTTAAGCATTGCCTCTTCTTTTACCCTTGCTTCTTTATTCCATATGACCACAAGTGGTGACCAGGCACTATAAATTAGTTCTTGATCACTTGTCAAGATCGACATACACTTTTTAATCACACAATGAGATGGACGACTATCGTTACTTCAGGACTTTGTCCTTCACGACTTCCAGCCTCTGTAATATTTCAAATCTCCCGATGCAGATTTCGTCATAGTGTATCAAATGGTTGATATTTTATTTGCATGATGAATGGTTCTCGTTCACTTCTAAACTTCGACGTTCGATGATTTATAATATTTGCAATCATTAAACCTCTCGGAGTATATTTTGATGAAATAGATCGAACGGTCAGTATTTTTTCTTTCATTAGTCGAATGATCCTGGCTTGTCCAAAGGTTTTGAAAAAATTGACGACCATGACTTAATCTACAGGTGAGTGAACGATTCTCGTTTACTTTGAGAACTTTGTCTATTTGTGGCTCCTGGAATCTAGTTTAGTAATTCCTCCAAAGTGATTACCGACCGAATAAGTTATACAACAGTGGTGACCGCTTGTTGTCGGTTAACACCTCCTCTTACGTTATCCTTCCACTATTCTTGATCAACAGTCAATAACGCTCCCAAATTAGATTATCGGTTATCGTTAACTTTGACCTTCAGTGCTTCGGGCATTTACTGGTGTTAGAAACTGGTTTCCCCTGAAGTACATACTACCAAAGTGATGTAACTTGTTGACATCACTGCTAACTTGGCATTGGCCGAGTGGTTGCAAAATATCACTTAGATTCATGACTTATACGTACCTGAAATGCCAATTTCATCTTAACATTTGTCATTATCTGGTTGTGCCACATGTCCTTGCTGGCGTGGTCTTTCTGAAGTGGATCTCTTGATGTGGCACATGTCCTCCTTCTGGATCTAATGACCATCATGTATTCTCCATATCTGATGGTCCTTCTTTATGTCTTACTATGTCCTTCCACTCAACTTGATCCAACAGTCGAGAATGCTCCCACAGTAGATCAACGATCAGGGATGATTGTGGGGTCCCCACTTGTGTGACGTTTAAAACTATCATCGAGTTACACAATGGAAACTTCTCATTGGTAGTGGAATTGATGCCAAAAGTAGATCTTTTGGTGGGTGATGATCGACGGCTAGACTAATTGCAAGATTGGAATTAACACAGCATTTAATTATCCCTTCGTGCTTCATAATCAATCCCTTCCCTTTATCTAGAACTTGTGTATCCAATGGTCATGACTAGATCTAATCATTGACCAGTCCTCCAATGGTCCTTCTCTTTTAATCTGATGGTCTAGACTAATTGCGAGATTGGAATTAACACGTTGTTTAATTCTCTCTTCGTGCTCCACAATCAATCCCTACCCTTGATATGGAGCTTGTGTATCCAATCATCATGACTTGATCTAATCATTGACCAATCCTCCAACGGTCCTTCTCTTGTAACTCCCAGATATGACAATCTTGGTTTGTCCCGTAATGATAATGGACGGCTTCTGCGCGTCATTTCTTTTGAGCCTCCTGTGCATCAAATCTTCTAAGATTTTTGGGTTTATACTTGGTTTTCAACTGAACCAAGGATATTTTCATGCTATGATATTGTTTCATCTAATATGCTTCCTCTCCTGATCATTTAGGTAGATTCCTCTGCACCTCGCGTTATGTCTTTTGTGCGATTACTCTTGATATTAACCTTGTTGCTCTGTTGCATTCTCTTTCCATAATTGACCCTTCATTACACATGGACAGACCTTATTGGCCATCCTGACATTAATGCCAAATGTATAATTGTTCATGATTGTTTCATGTTTCCATCATAACAACTTATCATGACTGTTGACATCAATGACAATTCATCAATGATAATTCATCAATGAAAATTCATCATAACAACTTATCATCACATCACTGTTAAGCCCTAATATTGGCTCATTACCCCTTAATTGGGGCATATTACATTAGTAATGTTAATTTATTTATGTCGTCTTTATTCCATTAGTTGTAATTATACCTCCTAGTCTCCTATATATACCATGGACACATTTTCATTTGGAATCATCTGGTAATTGTACATTTATGTGGGCATAAGGAGGTTGCCCCCTCGAAGAGGCTTATTATCTGAATTTATCTCTTTTTCAAGGAGTTGATTACTTATTCTGAGGTTTTTCTATGCTATATTGATATTTGTTTCTTAACATATGGTATCAAAGCTCAAGGTCTTGGGGTTTCGCTGCTACATCATAGACACCTTGTAATTTTTTCTATAAATTTTTTTCTACAATGTTTCAGAAATAACTACTTGGTGTATATTTAGAAGACGGATCAAGTTACGTTGGTTTAAAATTTCATCTCATGAGGCCTTATAATTTTGGATATATAGCCTTTGCAAGATAGGGTTCTCGAATCATCCTGAACTAAGTCATTGCATAATTTTTGTTATAAACTTTTTTCTGTAATGTTTCAGACCCTAAAATATATAGTGTATTCAGATAAATTAGTAAGGTATCTTTGGTAAAAATTTCAGTTTATGGGTTGTCTTTCATTTGTAGATACACCCTATGGAAGATAGGGTATCTGACTAGTCCTATTGACTAGTCTCAAGAAGGTGTTCTAGGTAAAACAATCATAAATTCTTCCTAGAGTATCCAAATTGAGTGATACTGGTTGCATTGGATAGTGGACTGTCTATAGTATTTCTAGTACAAGTTTCAGAATTTTATATCAATTATTTTGTGTGGGGCATGTTATACAAGTGACATCTCCCGGAAAGGCCAAAAATCAGAAAGTTGTGGGGAAGTTACCATAAATTCCACTTGGCACATCCAATTTTGATCAGAACTATGGCATTATATAGAAGAAATTTCAGAGAACTACAAAAAATAAAGATTCATACCCATAAGGGCCGAAAATTTGGAGATACAACAGAAGAAATATTGTCTAGAGGAACCACCTCAAAATCAATGTTCAAAACTGATACTTGGCCAACATGCCACCCAAAAAGGGAACTTCTACACCAAATAATCCTCCAGATAATCCTACATGAATTCTTGATGAAGGTGAAGAAATGAGTAGGGACATAAATGATTTTAAAAAGAAGACAATGACAAAAGATGAACTACAAGGGATGATGGAGGATTTAAAAGGGGAGATCATGGAAGGATTGAGAAATTTCATAATAGAGAGGACACATGAAAGTGAAAATGTATCCCATGAAATTCATGATGAGAACACAAGGAAGGCGAATCAAGAATGGAGAAATTCCAACTTTGGGTTGAAGACCAACCATTTTCCTAAGATCGATATGAGGAAGTTTGATGACAAGGACCCAATCACAAGGATACATCAGATGGAGCAATTCTTTGATCTACATAATGTGCCACATACACAAAAGGTACGAATTGATTCTTTATATTTAGAACCCAATCAATTTGTATGGTATCAGTGGATTTGTTCTCACAAATCACTCATCACTTGGACAATTTTCACAGAAGAAATGATAGCACACTATGAGGATACAAGGAGCAATACCTTCTTTAGCCAATTGATAAATCTCAAGCAAAAGGGTTTAGTTATAGAGCACATTGAGAACTTCCAAACATTGAATATAAAGGTAACATATATTCCATATGAGCACTCTATTGATGTATTCATAGGAACTTTAAAGCATAACATTCAACATGAGGTTTTCCTTTGGGAACCCAAATCATTGGTGAATGCATTTAAGGTGGCATGAAATGTTGAAAGTAAAAATATGGCTATGGCTACTAGAAGGACCAATCCCAACATCTATAGAGACAATAATGCTCCTTATTCTAAAACACCTCAACCTACAAGGTTGACACCTCAACAATTGGAGTAAAGAAAAGAAAAAGGTTTATGCTTTAATTGTGACTACAAGTACAGTAAGGGACATAAGTGTGGTGAGAATAAATTATTCTACATATATTGTGAAGAGGAAGAAGAACAAGAACCATCTCAAGATGAAAACGTAGAAGCAATTTCGTCTAAAGAGTTGAATCCCACGATATTGTGTAATGCATTGGTTGGAATTAGCACTCCTCAAACCCTCAAGATCGAAGGATACATCAAAAAGAAAAAGTTAATATTCCTAATTGATTCTGGAATTACTCATAATTTCATTCACTATAAATTAACCAAAGCTCTAAATTGCTTTGTATATCCAATTCCATAGTTTCAAGTAATGATTGCAAATGGAGGAGCTATCAATTGCTCAAGAAAATGTAATAATATCAATCTTACTATGGGGGAATATGTAATGAATAGTCCAATGATTTTTATACCCATGGGTGGTGTTGATGTTGTACTAGGAATCCAATGGTTACAATCATTAGGAACAATGGATTTTAATTTTCAAGAACTTTTCATGAAATT